>JAUYWG010000031.1:3058956-3071360 GCA_034779775.1 Enteromius afrohamiltoni
AGTTGTGTGTAATGAATCTAAAATATATGAAAGTCTAATGTTTATCAGTACGTTACAGAAAATAATGAACTTTATCAATATGCAAATTTTTTTAAAAGGACCTGTATGTCATAATAGAAACACTATGAGCTCAAATTGAACGGCTAAATCAAGCAGCTTATTGGGTTTAAGTGAATATGTCTGAAATGTATATGTAATTCATGGAATTATTTAATAATATAACAATCCAATGAATTATGCAATAGTAATAAAACTACTATTAAAACGGAGTGAAAGAAAGAACCAACTGCATGTTAGCGTGCTTATTGTGGCCAAAGGGCTTTATCTATGAAAGCCCACATATCATTCTAACAAGGCACTATGTTTCTAAGGTCAAGTGCAGTATCCAACCACATAAATTTGTGATGCTATTTGCAAATGCTCGTTGTAACTATGGTCTCAGGAAACAGCAAATCACTGAACTACATTAGGAGCTTTGAAGCATGTTTAGCTAAAGATTCTTTTAGGTACCACAACGCTTTGTTTTTCTGCATTTCATAGAAAAAATTAATCTTAGAAATGCAGTTTCTATATTTTAAATAATTACCCATTACAGTAAAAAGTGTAAATATCAAACCTTAATTAATATTTGATTTGTTGACCTCATACAAATCCCCCTAACTTTAATATATTGCAATTTAGAATATACTCTGCATTCATATGCCCAGTTTTATCTTTTGTGCTGCTAAAGTACGACAGATTAACCTGAGATTGATCTCACAGACAAGACCTTTAATCCAATTCTTGCAGTAAATACAGCCTGGAAGGAAGTGGCACTGAATGAAGAGAAGGAGAGAGAAATATACATACACATATACACACGTAAAGGATTAAATTAGAGCTTGCCAAAGGTATCATATCAACCTTGTTACCTGAAAGGAAGTGCTGTGCTACTGACTAGGTGGATGGCAGTCACATGAAACCCAATGTGACAGCAGCACATGGAGAAGAGAAATTTCCACCCCCACCCTCCAGGCAGGAGGTCTTAAAATATTCCCCTGAGTCCGTGCCTCCTGGATTACAACAACTACCAAAGATTACCAATTTATAAATAGAACAGATAGATGGACAAATGAAGGAGGTTATGGGAGGTAGTTGTCCTCCCCTGATTTGTGATTGTGGCACATCCCTTGGGCTGAGCAGAGTGTTCCAGGAACACAGCATCTCTCTCAATATTATTATGCGTGTGTGTAATTAAGGGCAGCTGATGAAGCTCAAGCATAAAGATGGCTAGAGGAGACATGTGATGTGAATTCAGGGGAAATGGATATTATGTGCTCTATATGTTTGATATTAAAAATAATTATATTTTTTAAACGTTTAACATATTAAACATATTACATTGGGAAGAAACAAAAAGACAAGCAAGAGCTTAAAAAAAAGAAAAGAAATAAAAATTGTGTGACGTCAAAAGCTTTAAACGTTAAAAAAAAATAAAAAACATAAATCAAAACAGTGAGTCCTCACTGGAATGCATACATGACTTAATGCTGAGGGAGACAGAGGAGCACTGAATACAGGATGACAGCAGTGATGCAGCTCATTTCTGATGTACATTGTAACGCGAGATTCATATGCATTCTGAGAGCAGCAAGAAAAGCACAGTACGGCACCAACCCAAATATTCATGAAATACCAATGACATGTGCCCGTGTCAATCCAGTGTCATTTTGATGCTGTGGGAAACAGTACTGTGATGGTGATGTAATTTTTAAGCCTCACTCAGCTCTTATGTAACAGCAGGATGAGCCCCTGCCCTGGCACACGGTATCACCAGACTACAACTTAGTCATGATTGATAGAATAGAAAAAAATAGAATACCAGAAAAGAACAATACAAGCAAGGTAGTATAGAAAATGCAATATACAACAGATATTATTTGCATGGAATGAGCCAAAATTTTTTCTTACCCTATTTTGCGTTCAAGAACTAAAAGCAAAGCAATTCCACCATTTCTAAAGCCTATTAAACATGCACGTTAGCATTATACACAGGATATCTGTTTTTTAATGCACACATAAAGAGCATAATTAAATGCTTAATAACTGCTGACTTATTCACAGTATTGAACTGCCTGAGCAAGTGCAATGTCTGATGATGAGATATTAACAGATATGATGTTAATGCGCCTGGAGAGTAACAAGTAGTATAGGTTCAATTTAAAAGGATTCTGTATTTTGTTTGTCCCTAATAGTTTAAATGTATGTTTGGGAGTATAATGAATAGTTCCAAAAATGAAAGGTCTGTCTTCACTTACTCACTACATTCTTTCTATCAGTCGCTATTAGCCATCACCTTCCATAGTTTCCATATGCAGTGCAAAACACATGGTGATCAGCATAAACTAGTTTTTGTTTGTCCTCCCTTTAAGTTAATCTAATATGGTTTCATACTTCTTTTTTTTTCAAGCTTGCATGGTTTTGTTTATGGTTTTCGAGCATAGTGGTATGACACAAAACCTACATTACCCTATTCGAAATTAAATCCTATGAAGAATCACAAACTATAACGGTTTAGCCTACTGTAGTACAAGAATAAATTGGAGGCACTTCCAAGCATTCCAATTTGTAGTGATGCTTGCAGCAGTACAGCTATTATATGTGATTGACCTGAGAAACATTTTATTACACAGTTATTATATACTGTATGCTTTTCTGTTGACTGAAACAGTGATGTCTATCTTTTGTGAATATTTTTCGTGTGAATAGTCCCTTCTTTTCAGTTAATTAGTTCATTAACAGGTTTTGACAAATGGTCTGTATCGATTCACATTCATTCGGACCACTTTTTTTACGACATTACCTGAAGCACTTTCTCATTCAATCAGTACACCAAACAATATTAATATACTGAGGAACAGAGAGAAGCAACACTGCTGGATAAAGTAAACAATTGCAACAAAGGCCACTGCTGCATCAATAAGAAGCCATAAAAGCCAGACATTTTTATCCGTTTATCAGTTTATTCGTTATGCTTTCTATGAGAACATGCACTATATGGGTGTCTTTGGCCTTTTAATTGCTTTATTGTTTTAAAGATTTTATAACATGAGACACGTTTGTTCTGCTCCAAGACTCTCACTTATTGTTTGGTCCAAAGAATCTTTTAAGAGTCTTTTTAAGTCTCTTTAGGCTTTTAACACATTACCATGTATTTAATTTACTAGTTTACTTTTTAGTTAAATATACTTTAGTAAAAAAAAAAAAATATGACTAAATATTTTTAGTCATCTTTAGTCCTTTCAAACCTTCACTATAAACACTAGACAACTTGCCTTCACTGAAAAAATGTCTGTCCAATGATGCTTTTTCCCCCCCAGTGACTGTACTGATTTAATCCTAGATACAAGATCATCAGGCATTCTATCCTCAAAGTACTATTTTAAGAGACAGTATAATCTGCTTCCTAAAATTTCAGACAGCCCTCATGCCAGGGGCTGTCCAGGGATGCCCCCAAGTCATGTGTAGACGCATGACATCTCACCTGTTTAATTATAGTTATAGGGAAACTGGTATATATATTTTAGCAGTGATGTCCAAAGACAGGATGTAATCCACTACAATACCACACATCAAAAGAATAAATAATATTTAATACTCATGAGAGAGCGAAAAACGCATCTAAAATATTTCAAAGCTTGCCCTCTTAAATAAAGATAAAGTCAATCCAAAGGCATGCTCAAAGATTATTTCATAACCACTGGCTTCCCAAGTATTCAGTACAGCTTAGAAAAACGTAAAAAGGAAAATGCACTGCAATAAGCAATGTCTAGAATTTATAATTGAGAAAGAAGAATACAACATCATTTGTGTTTAGGAAAGGCACTGTGGTACATAGAAAGTGCCACTTTCTCCCAAATCTTCACATCTTTTACACTACATGAAATAAAATAAAGAAAAAGGTAGTAGCAGACAAATGGCAATATAATCTTACTTGCAAGCGCATAATAACCCTCAGTTAATGAGAATTTAGAATGCATGTCTATTTTTAAACAACAAACCAAAATCTCTGTATACACGGCCATGCTGAGCAGAATATTTCCATGAAATCTCACTTCTCTTTTATGTAACTGCCAACCATAATTGGAAAAAGGCAGAACAAAACAAGTGCTAAAACAAGTGTTAAAAAGCTTCAGCCGTTATAAATGACTCATTTTTGCATGATTTTGAAATGATCATTTACTAACACATTTTGAGTATATTACATGAACTGCTTATGCATCTCAAGGCCTAATCATTGTTTATTTCTATCATATTATTTCTTTAGTAGTTCCACATACTTGGGGAGGACAAATATCTTAATATTTACAATACAAGCAAATTGTTCCAAAATAACACGGGTAAAACAGGACAAACCTGCCTCTACAAAACTGAAGAAGGGTAAATAAGTGAGAGAAAAAAAATCCCAAAGCAGGCACTATATTTTGTCACGACTGCAAGATTGCATGAAGGTTGTGTATAAAGTACACACCAAGCTGTGAGATGAAGCAGTTCGTTTGAGGAACCATCTGTTCTACAGAGCAGCTCTGAGTCATGCCACCCCTCTCCACTGCGCAGCGTGCACTGATGATGTCAGAGCCTGACGATTGGTCAGAATGAGACAGATTATGTTGTTTAATGTCAGGCACCGAGACGTAAGCCCAGCTCCAGAACCCACAGAATTTTATATTCTTTTCAAAACAAACAGTTAAGACAGGGGGGTTCCACCACTTCCTTGTTTCAATCTTGTTCCTGAATTTTTTTATTTTTCTTTAATTAAAGAGGGACAGGTTTGAGTTAAGGGATGCTGGGGTTGTGAGAGCAGTGGTTCCAACAGATGCTGCGGTTTCCAAACAATCCTTACAATGACAAAATATACCACCAAAATCTTTTCTGCACAGCATTCAATGTTTATTCCTGTATTTATGTAAGGTGAAGCTTGAGGCAAGGACACTAGATGGACATAACAAACCAGGGAGGCTAGTCTGGTACCAGAACATACTTAACCAGCCATTGAATTTGCTGTTATGTTAATGTTGTGCATATCAATAAAACATAAAACATTTAGCAAAACATACATTTCTTTAAGACAGAGTATATATGGTTCCAGGTCCAACAGGCAATGACTTGAAAATATAAAAAAATACATAAAAAATATATAATACGAGGCTATTAAAAAACGAATAAAATAGAAATACATTTTAAAAAATACATAAAAATAAATAAATAAAATGCATTACTGCATTGGAGACTAAAGCCTATGTAGTGGCTTAGAGCATCATGGAATTGAAGTGTCACAGCATCACGACTGCTTTAGAGGGCATCGACGTCAATTTAAGGGTATGAGCTATTATGTAACAACTTTCATCAACGCTTCTTAAATATTCACGTTGAAGCGTTTAAATTTCACCGGTGCTAATAGCATCTGATGACAACCTCACGGGGAAAAACACTGAGCATTCATTCTACCCTTTGAATGAAATAATCGCGGATGACATAAACACATCACTTCGACTAGCCTGTTGGTAGCGATGTTAGTGCATGTATGTGTTTATACAGCTTATTTCGTTGCGTTCAAAGCAGCACACACTGTTCAGCGTGAAGATCTGCATTACGATTCAGGACACAAGCTGCTCGGTCTGCTGTAGCACTGCAGCAAACCCGTTTTCACGCGTCTAATGGTGAACAGAACGTGGATTTCAATGCATTGCACCTTACCTGAGTGGCTTTGTGGAATTGTTTCTTCAGTCCCGCTACAGACATGATTCCGACTGGGCTAGTGCTGTTTCTGTCCTAACGTTTGGATGTGATGTGCTAAGATATAAATACGCTCAGAGGTACAGTGGATGTGAGACGTTCAGAGATAAACCCGTGTTCGCTGGGAATCACCACACGCGTAGGCTGATTATAGCAGCTGATCATGACGCGTCGGTGACGTCATGCGTCAGGTACCGCCTCTTCTCAGATTACATCAAAGCTCCTCCTTCAGGGGAACCTTCAAGGTTAGTTCAACGACAACAGGTAGAAATTAGAGGCAGCTCTGTTTGAATGGTAGTCAAAGAAGAAAATGCCTTGGTAAACCATGCCCGGCTACAGATAGGAGATGCAGGGTGGGCCAAGTGATATTCTAGGTGGGCTAGGGTTACAGGCCTAACTAAATTATTATTTTTCCTGATAAACTTATTAGACTTATTAGATTGAAAATTGGAACGTTAATTTCGGTTATATATATTTTTTTTAACCGACAAGATTATGTTAAATTATATTATATATATATATGGAGCTTTTATGACAAAACTATTTGAATTTGAATTATGTACATTTCAATTATGGACAAGAATTATTTAACAAAAGTGAATATTATATTTTAAAATAATAAATAAGATTTTAAAATAATTTTGAATTATAATTTCTTCAATTTGAATATTTAACATTTGAAATTTAACACAAATTATTTTTTTAAGGCAGAGTTTTATAGACATGTATTTTCAAACATTCAAAAATTCTGAGACTGCAAATATTCAGTTTTTAAAAATACAGCTTCAAGTTTTGTGGTGGCCCCGAGATATGAACTCCCGGGATCATGATAATGCCCATGACGTGGGCATCAGATATTATTTTGTGGGAATATTAATTAGTGGGAACATAATGATGTTCGTTTCCACAAAATGGAACAAAGCTGAACTACAGAACAGGCAATGAAAGTCCTTGCAGCATGTGGTGCATCTTTTCAGTTCGGGCAAGGATCTCCCTTTTTGGATTATTATATGCATCTTGAAAAAGAAAGAATTGTTTAAATATTTTAATATAATTTGAAGGAAAATATCCATAGTGCATTTTTTAATCATTTGTCCTACAATGAGTTTTACCAAATCCATAATATCACTTCATACTAGCCATGCAGAACATAAAACTAATACATGATATACATGACCATCGGCCTGCAGATTAGGCTAAACAGTAACAAACTATTAAAATGCCAATGCCAAAATTACAGGCTGGGAACACATATCGTAGTGCAACCAGGCAGACAGCACAGTTTAATTATGAAATATTTAATACTTAAGTAATATGTTAAAACAATGAGTATTAAGCAAGTTTTTATATTAATACAGTAAGCTGTAGATAAATATTACAACTCACGTCAGCATGTTTTTATCATCTTTTTATTTTTTTTATTATAGTCATTTAAACTCAACAACAATTTATTAAATAATGGACACGAATTAAGAATGTCATATTAATTAATAACACTACCACACCAATTTGTAATTAATTTGTAAATTAATTTGTAATTCATAGTTATCAGCGCTCACGTTGCACACTGTTTAAACTTTGCATGGTTTAAACATTAGAAAATAAACCTTAATTGAATATCAGTACTCACAGTCTGATTGCTGTCCGTGCTGTCCATCTTTAATCAGTGTTTTTGGTGATCCAGGTCAGTGGATGGCGCTGTCACAAAAACTAGGGTCCTAAAACTGCGGTACTAAAACTGAGGGTCCTGAAACTGCTGCTCCTCCAGTTGTGCAGAAATACCCTTTTTCCTTTCAAGTCGAACACACCTGTTGTTCTGCTGTATAGTGCAAAAGCATGACTGTTTTTATTGTGACTGTACAAATAAAATACATTTTTAGAATAGTTTCAAACAATGCCTTATTCTTGAGTGAGTATTGTAAGCTATTTCCATTTTTATAAGGTGAATAATTCACTGATCCTGTTACACATTAGTACTAACTCGAAAACTTTAATCTTCAGAACAAAATTAATACATTATACATTTCAACATATTAACACAACAACAAATTCAAAAAGTTATGTTTGAGAGGTAACTCGTCATAATTTTAAAGTCCTTGGATGGAAACCTGATAAAGATCGGAGCACGGACGAGACTCTGAATGCCAGTTTAATGTTAGACTCAGTATGAACTCGCTTTCATATTAGAGTAAAGATGAGGTGGAGCTACTTAAGAACAGAGAGTAAGACAGGGACAAGCAGTAATGAAGTCCCTTCATTTGTTCATTATGTACTGGTGGTTGTTTATGCATTTTCAGGTAAAGTAGTTAGTTTGAAATAAAAAATTTGTCTCACAATACTTACATTGTATTCACACACATTTCTGACCTTATAAAATAATTCTCTGAAATCTTTGTGATCATAATAGTATCTACTATTCTTTTTAGCAGAATTTATTATTATAATTAACTTAATTATTTCCTGGATTTTCTATCACCATAGTCCCTAAACATAAAAAAAGAATCTCATATAAATGCAAGAAATGGGATTAAAATCGAAAACATTTTCCCAAATTTAAATAATTAACATTTTACAGGAATAAAAAACACCTGGTTGCAAAATCTTGCTTCTTTTCGTTTTATAATGAATTTTGTACTGATTATTGTTAGCTATTATTTTACCACTTGCATGCCTCCCATGACATTTTCTCATGGGTTAGATAGACTCTGCTTGCATTTACGTGATTTGTTGAGATAAGAGTTAATTCATGGTGCCTTTGTCAGCCCCTAGTCTGATTTTTATAGTGTAATTTCTAATTACCCTGATACTGACGTTCTGACTCTAAAGCACTTAAGATTAAACGTAAAAAGTGCCGGTAATGTGTACCAGTGTGAGCATTGGCATTGGCATTGGCTCTGTTATGAAAGAGTGCTCACTTTGAGTGACGTCTTCATTCGAGTTGTAGTAGAAGATGCAGTATCTATGTCACTCAATTTGATGTTTCTTCTTAGTTTTTTGTATCAGTTATGTTTATTAGGGTTGTATGTTACATGTAATGTTGTTAAATGAATGTTTATTGCACATTTCAGTTGATCAATTCTTACCATGATGGTGTTTAGTGTTTGTGTGAATGACACTGAGCACCTTCTATCTACGTTATTATTTAAAAGCTACTTGTGATGTGTTTTGGTTTACCATGTGACTTTCTCATCAATACCTGCATTTGGTAATTATCAGTGTAATACAAAATAGATTTCACTATTTTAATTTAGGTTGGTATCTTAACATTGTATCAGTTATTACGATTTATTATTAGACATTACAGTATTTAACTGTAAATTTAACAAAACTGTAAAACTAAAAATATTGTTACTGTATTTTTCTCTGTTTTATTCTGGCAACCACAACTGCCGTTTTTTTAACCGAAAATTTTACGGATTTTTTTTTTTTACAGTGAATATTTGCATTTATTCACATCACATGCAATCTGATTAAAAACTCTTTTGGTTGATTTGTCATGATTTGGCTAATGCAGGACACCAAGGAATGTGCATCATAGGGGATTTAGAAGTGGGTACGGAAAGCCGACCAATAAAATAGTGGGTATACGTCATATACACCTGCGCACACCCTGCACTACACCACTGAGACTAACAAGACCATGCACCAAAATGCATCAAGAGATGCTGATCTCATTGACAAATGTCTTATAAGATCTTGTAAGATGTTTCCCCTTTACACAGCACAGTACGTGTGATTGCCAAATCGAAAGTGAAAGTGAACAGCGCAGGCACTCATTCAAAAGGATTTAAATTCCACACAAATTGGTAGGGGCTCCCTGATGTGTGAAAATTATATACATTATTTGCTGGTTTGTGGATATTGCGTTGCTGGAAGAAGGCGGAAAAAGAAAAATATAGGAAGCTCAACTGAATATCATAACAATTTTGTGATTGGCTGTTAAGTAGTGTGGGACCAGGGTGGGCCAGGCTTCTGATAGGGTGGGCTAGGCCCACCCTGGTCCCCCCATGGAGCCGGGCCTGTGGTAAACTGAATAAACTCTGAGTCTGCAGAATAATCATACATTTCTTAAATTAGAATCTTAAATATCATGTTCATGGGTAAATTGATCCTATTAACCTATAATTGACCTAATAACCTAATTTTAAACACATCACCTACCTGTCAAATTTATATTTTCATGCCACTAAACAACCTGGCGTTCCAGTGAGAATCAGAGGTGGTATTATTGTAATATTACGTGCTTTGTACTGTAATGTTTTGTCACCAGTGAATGAGTCATGAGGTTATCTGACAGTATTTCATTCAGTCCTCCATTCACACTATCTCAAATTACATGTATCACACGGACCAGCCAACACTCTTTGGGGACCCCACACACACCAACGCAATATACGTACGCGGAGTCGGCGCCCCATTGGAAAAGCATGGTGTTGACCCAGAGCAGTGTAATTAACCATGATTATACTATCACAAAACACGGTTACTATAGGTAAACCATGGTAAAAACAAATTAAGGGAATTGTGTATAGTGATATGCAATAAATATTTTAATAGATTATGACATTTACATCACAAAAATATCAGGGAGTGACATTTATTTGATGTGTGGTAGTTAAGCCCCATCAGAATTGGGTTGCGGTGCAGGCAGGACAGCTCATTAAAGTAGTATATGGAGTACGTATATGAATATTAAGCTTGATATGTTTCGTAAGTTGTATATCCATAACTTCTGTCAAAGTTCTGATGTTTTGTACTACCCCCTCAGATTGTCCTACCTCCGTGTTTATTCGGCAGCATATATATCTTGAAATTGTCTTTTTTGTGCTTTCTTCTCACTGTTTTTACACCAGTGTAAAGTTTTTTAATCTCACCTAGGGCCCCACGACCCTTCGGGCCAGCACTGGTTACTGCTCTGTCATTTTAGCATTAACGGTTCCAATGTACCAGAGTGGGGGGTTTTTTATGGGAGTTTGGTTAAATCCTCTAAAATAAAGTATGGTTCACACAAGCTCAATATACTTTCACGTTTTATTCTATGACCTAAAACACACCAGCTACATTTTTTCCCGTGTTTTTTTTAAATGGTTACGATTTTTTAAAAAGATGGTTGCTAAATGGTACTACAGGTGCTGTTGGAAATATTAAACGTCATTATGCTAAACAGTTTATTAATTTATAGTATTTTTCAGTCATAGTGCATAATTTATTGTACAATTAATTGTAAAATAAACAATTAATAGTTTTCTGCATTTTATGTTATTGAAATTATAGTTGAACAATTATTGTCAAACAAAATTACGAGTTTATGGCCACATGTGAAGATGTTAAAAAGCATAGATTGAGAAATTTCTAGAAGCAAGGATAAAAAAAAAATTTGTGTACCCACCCTAACAAAAAGACCCACTAAAAATGTACTAGAATTTTATTGAAAAGTATTTGAAGACACGTTTTTAATTAAAATATTCATACTAATTAAAGATTTATTAACTTGTAATGCACCTTGTTTCGAAATGTACAGAAATTATAGTTTAGTTATTCACTATACCATTTATTCCAAATGTCTTAAGTTTGGCTCTAGTTTTGTATTTATTGCAGTTTATATGAAAAGGTTCATGTAGCGTGTATTAAAATTCATATACAGCAGAGGTGGTCGAAGTACACAAATCAGAGTTACTTGAGTAAAAGTACAGATCCATACTATAAAATATATCTCCAGTAAAAGTACTACTTTTTTAATTTTACTCGAATGAAAGTACAAAAGTACTTGTTTTTTTATGTACTTAAGTAAAAATTTACAGCAATTTTTTTACGGTCTACTTAATTTTATATAGCACATTTTTTTTCATAGTCTTAATGCTCAAAATACCTGGGGTTTTTGACGAGCATGATGCAGTAATGTTAAATGTGAAGATTACACTGCAATTTACCTAAGCGAAAACAGATTTAAGAGTATTAGTTTTACCAGTAAGAAGTGTTTTGAAGCGTAGGCTATTGTTTTGCAGAACGTTACAGAACGTTATATATGACATGAGAATAAGTTAGGATAAACATTTGAAGAAAAATATTATATTTTCTTGCCCAGAGGGCATTACTTCACACTTGTACACACAACTGTTAATTACTGTAGTTACTTTAATATAAAATCCTTTCTTTTTCCCATCAGATGTTATATATAAAAAATATTTGGACATTATCTAAAAATGACTTATTGAAAACCTAGTCTAGAGCAGTCAGAAGCTCAGACTGGGCAATCAAACATTTAAAGTCAAGTAAAGTCACCTTTATTTATATAGCGCTTTTAATAGTACAGATTGTGTCAAAGCACTTAACAGTATCAAACAGGAGAATAGAGTGTCAGTAATGTAAAATGACAAGATTAAACACTCAATTTTCAGTTAAATACATTTCATTATTGAATTCAGAGACATCATTGTCCAGCTCAGTTCAGTTTAAGTACTATCTGTGCAAAACTCCATTGATGACAGAATGGAGAAAAAGTACCTTGGAAGAAACTAGGCTGTTTCGGTGAGAAGGTATTCAATAGGGATCTACAGGTCCTTCTCAAAATATTAGCATATTGTGATAAAGTTCATTATTTTCTGTAATGTACTGATAAACATTAGACT
>JAUYWG010000031.1:3071460-3133703 GCA_034779775.1 Enteromius afrohamiltoni
ACTCAGAAACATAAAGGAAAACGCGGAGAGCTACGCAGAGCTCAGGTGCAGACATTGAAACTTCAACAACAGACAAAAGAAAAAAGATTTTAAAAAATATTTTCACGAATAAAAAAACAAAACAAAATGGTTGTGATAATTAGATACAATTAGATTCAATTGTACACAACCTATTGACGAAAACTGTGCATCTGATTTGTGGGATATTGCTAAACACTAAGCTACAGGTCTTAATTCATAATTCATAGTGACAATTAGCCACTGGTTTAGAGACATGACGCAGGAGAACAAAATAAAAACAAGCTCCATACAATTAATTGCATACATAAATCAAAGACAGACAGGAATTTGAGATGCAGCAATGATGTGCCATTTCAAGCAACTTCCATATCTGGCATGAGCAGAAAGAAATTATTGATCTAGGTTGAGCTACACCTCCTACTTTGTTCACGAAGCTCAGCGAGATGTGTTGTCTTACATATTAATTGACGGAATATATATATTCCTGTCACCCAGATGCACTTCAAACAGATGAATGTGAACATGTTTAGCCTCAGTTGTCAAATTTGACCTCTCAGTCATTTCATCTGAGCACTGATTCGGGTATGACCTGTGATGGACCTGTTCCAGTAATGCTGCAGGAGACCTCAGTAGTCTCTGTTATTGATTTTGGAGAAGGGGAGGGGGGCAGGTTCACGGGGTTGAGGCTCCAGCAGCCCCTCATCATCACTCCCAACAGCCCCTGTGGCACCCAGCTACCCACAGCGGGAGGTGAACCCCCGCTCTCAGAGGAACCTGCCAAGACTATCAAAAAGAAAAAAGGAGAGATTAAGGGCGAAAGGGGAAAAAAATGAGCGAATGAATGTGTGTGAGAGAGAGAGAGATAAAATGATAAGAGGAACAAAGGGACGGAGGAAAAGGAAAATCTTAGCATTTAGATGTCCTGATCAGTCGGTCCCTTAAGGTGCATTTCTTAATGAGACGTTCACAAGAAGACCCGGCAATGAGACTGAGAGAGAAAGGTTTCATTCCTCCTTTCAAAAAAGTTTGGATTTTAGATGTGGGATTGAATGTTTCATTATGTTTTCATTTTCAGTGGGTGGCTGAGGAAGGCCATGTTAATTAAACCTCAGGGAGCTCTGTGTATTTGAATGTCACAGAAATAGCGGCTGCGGCAGGCGGATGGAGCGGGTACGCAAACATGTTGACTATGCAGTAGGCATTAAGGCAGGAGACATCAAGTTGGCGCTAATTTGCGCACAGCTATTCCTGCACACGTCGGTCTTCTCTGTAGTTTTCCCAGCTGTAAGTTATTAATGTTTGTCATTAGACACATTATGCTTGAGGACAGTGACTAGAAACCAGTACATTTATATGGGACAAATATTTACAATAGCATGCTCTCGAGTATTCAGAGAAGAAAGCATCCAAACTACATTAACGAATGGTAATTAACCACAAGGGCCCCCTGATCCAGGGTGGCAGATAAATTGGTCCCCGAGATGCTTAGGACAGTCTTGAGCTAATCCTTCATTACAAAAAGATAAATGCAAACGACATCATTAGCATAAAACTGATTAGATAAAACGTAGAATTCTTATGGTTAATTTTTGCAACGGATGGCTTTACAAGGGTTCTAATTGTATGCAAAGGGGAAAAGAGTGAATAACAATGGAGAAAGTCAAATTATATATAATCTAAAATATAAGGATGCTTTCTTAATACACAATTTCTGACAGATTTCAGAATCAAAACAGACATAAGAGTGTGTCTTAAGATTTATGAGATTTTTATATATACATGAACCGCACGTCATTATTTGTGCAACTGAAATTTATGTATCATTTATGTATAACGGTATTGACACTACCTCTAAGGCACCCTAAAACTGTATATACTTTGTTTTTATTTAACACCTTATCTCCATCGACAAATATGCAACCAGAAAATGTAGTGTTCAAATGTGAACTGAATAGTAATTACTAATACAGAAAATTAAAGACTATGTTTATGTTCATATAAATCTCTTCATTAAGCACACCCTCATAAAATGTCCTTAGTTACTATTGCAGAATTAAAATGGTTGATGCACAACATACATACATGTGCAATATTATTGATAATTGAAGACAAGGATGCATACTAAAACAAATGACCTAAACACAAATAATACCACCATAAAATCGCACAAGAAATAGACAAGCAGTATGATGTGACCAGAATTTACTTAATTATTAAATATAATATTTGCTAAATTTTAATTATGTAACTTCAGCCTTGATTTTGATTGACGTTTGATGTGGTCACTTAAACAGTGGTGTGAATTTACACTGACATGCTAACGTGTTTGAAATATTCCCTATGTACAAGTCAGATTAAAAAAAAAAGAAGAAAAAAAATCAACTGCACAATCATTTACATACATGTAAGACACTAGATCAATATAAGAAATTGTAATCTCACCAACATTAGGTGCTCAGTGTCAAAAAGTGGTTTCTGTAAAATTTAAATAAAAAACAAAAATACAGTGCTTTTCCAGTACTGTATCTTTTCATCCGTCAACATTTTTTTTAAAGGCCCTTCATAAAGAGCATTTGAAGTTGTATCATTTTTCCAAGAGTTTGTTGTGTGAGGCGCAGGGCTACAAGAGGGTAAGAGCAGAAAACGGGTGGAGTATTGTGTAGACGAGGGGCTTCCGCTGCCATGCAGGGCACACTCCATCTTACAGAAGTATTACAGTCTCTTGCTCCCTTTCTGTCTTTTTTTTTTCCTCCGGTCAGGCGTTTTTGCTGACTGCAGCTGTAAGTGCAGCCAGTTCCTCTGTCAGCACTTTGCCCTCCTTCATCTTCACCAGCATGGCGTCCATCAGCAGGCCTGCAGAGGGGATCTAGGGAGAGAGAGAGAGGGGCAAAGAAAAGAAAAGCTGTCAAAAAGAAGAGAGAGGCTTTCTTCCTTCGCCTTTTTTGACACCAGACAGCTTCTCCGGGGTGTCTTTGGCTTTGATGACGACTCGAACCAGTGATGAAACTCGAGACTTCACTCTGATTAATTATGACAAGGAACAAATTCAAGGAACAGGTCACGAAGGCTTTTCTTATTTTGAGGAAAAGCAGCAACACATATCCTCAAACAGTAAATGGGATTGTTTTGAGGTTTGATTTGCTGCCACGCCACTCACGGCCTGCCACCACTCCTAGCAATGCAAGGAACAAGGAAGGTGCTAAACCCGCTGCGTATGTGTCTGCTCTGCGCTAAAGCCAAGCACGGAGGCTGTGCTAACCTTTACTCTGACTTCGCTTTCTTCTCCCCCCCCTTCTCAAGGACTTTGCGGTAATTAGCATTGGGGATCAAAGGCCTGCATCATCCATAAATATTGAATTAAACTTTTCTAAAAGACACACAGTAACATGCATTTTTTATATTCTTCATTGAGCGACTTCGCACAGAAAAATAAATGGTCTTAACTCCAGCAGAAGCCTGTGTGTCAGGCTGAAAAGAGAGACGTGTAAACGCAAGTGCAAGAGAGTTGCATCGCAAATGAAGAGGAAAGAAAGTCGAAGGGAGAAAAGTGTGCGTCTCATTAGAGAGATAGGGAGCCGTGTTTTTCCCCTGGGGCAGGTAGACTGGAGTAGAAGCCGGTCTCCGTGCTGACTTCATCAAAAGCCCGCTTGAGCGCTGCTAAACTTCAACTACAGAGGAAATGGCTGCAGGGGTTATGGCACAGGAATGTAATATTATTTAATTACTCTTAAAAATCTGCCATTTTATTGCACAACGCAGAACTGCTACAGCATATGATGCCACGTTAGCCTGGGAGGCCTAAGTCACATCTTGGCTGCGCTCGCTCAAACAGGCCCGCGGGGACGGCAGACTCCGTCATTATCATGTAACAGCTGCTTTAGCAGGTAATCTCCTCCCTTTGGACAGCCCCGGTGAGCTGTTCACTATTCAGCAAAGCTCTCTTTTGGCCTGTGTTTTCATTAACACGCCCAGGAGTTGATTCAGAATCGACTGGCCTGGCCTGAGGAGAAGTGGGGAAAGAAAAAAAAAACCCTGCAACAATATGAAGGTGTTTTATAGTCCAATTAAGTGACGCTGGTTTCATAGAGTGTGAAGGCGCCTGGGGCGAAGCTACAGGCCCAGTCACAATACTCTCTGAGCTTCAGCCCGCTAAGACACACACACACACACACACACCCACAGATACTCTCTCTAAATGGACTGATCAGGCCCCTTTTGTTATCAGCCTTAAGAGTAGCTTTCGTAAGGCTAATTTATGTGTGAGCCAGTAAAATCAGCAAGATGTTTCTGGAAACATCCAGGAACGTCAGTTTGACTCCACTAACTGTAATGCACTGTTGCTTCCTGTGCCAAAGAAAACAGCTGGCAAACAGCTCTACTGAAGCCACTTCCACGCACCTTGATGCATACTCCCCCATCTAGGCCACCACGAAGTGTGGATGATTAAAAAAAAACAAAAAAAAACAAGAAAACATGCTGTTCTATGATCACGGAAGAATATAAAGCTTTCTGATCTTTGATCTTCGCAAAATTAATTTGAAATCAAAATGATTGAACGTGGGAATAACAAAAAAATAAAAAATAAAAACAACAACCAAAACACCCAAGACCTACTAAAGTCTGCATTTGATTAGATGATAATGAATGTGTCACATGTGGGAAAACAAGAGATCAGGTAAGAAAATCAAGCGTAGCACAAAGCTATTCTTCTGTGCCAGTAATTACCCACCCTCCAATGCCTCTCTTCCCATTCTCCCTTTCAAACCACTGGAGACCAATATGAAAGGGAATTGGACACTTGGGGCTACAGATACTTGTAATTAAAACTCCTTTTTTTAAATGTTGTTTCTTACATCGTCAGGTCTATACAACCTGAGCTGGTAGATCTGACCTAAATACACTGTAGAATAAATATGGAGCACTCCCCAAGTCTTTGTTCCCTTTCTCTCTCATTAGGAACTGATGGAGGGGAGGGAGCAGAATGAGGATCAAACAATAGCATCATGCTCAGAGCAGAGTGGTCTGTTGACGATGCTGTCATGTTAGGTTCACTGGTGCTTGACATCACTGGTACTGATGAATGCATATGAAGTGACGGTAATTACACGGAAGGAGAGTGATGCCGTACTGGGCAATAGTGGACAAGAGGTTCCACAATCTCCAGTTTAAAATTAGATAGAGTACATATGTATTCATGTTGGTTGCAAATACTGAAGGTTTGTTAATTCTTAAACCACTTTAAAGAAAATGACACTGAATGGCTATAAGAAAAATGTCATGTAGTATAATTGTTATGGTTTCATTTTTAATTTTTTTTTTTTACATGTATTTACAAATATCAGTACTTATTCATTCATCCCAGTTTTTTGGGAAGTCGATCCACAACAGAACCTGCATTTTTCCCTTCTACTCAATGTTTTTTGTTTTTTTTTATATCAATTTCATGCAAAGAAATAAATATGAAATACAAAATTAAATTAATTAAACTAATGTAATATTAATACTACTATAAAGTATCTAAAAACTAAAATAACACTGATGATCCCCAATCCATACAATACGGTGTATAGATCTAAAAATTAATTCAGACATTACAAATATTCTTGTCACGGAATAAGTGTAGTCAAATCACAGCATGTTTATGGTTTTTTAAATATTTTGATGATTAAATTAAAGAATTAAAAAACAAAAATTATGGGTGCTTGAAAATCTGTGCAAAGGAAATAAGCTGTTAAGTATTGGCTCCAATAAGAAAAAAAAAGAAGCTGACACAAAGATTACTGTGGGCTGCAGTTCTGCCAATTCAAGCCACTGCTTTAATTGCCGCAGCAATTAAATTAAGTTTGCATAGTGCCACATTCCTTCAGCATGTAGCCCATATATATGTCAAAAAATGTGTAAAAGCTCAGTGTAAGTGTCCTTAGTGTAAGCCTAACAGAACAGAAATATTACAGCCAGAACTACAGCATTACGATCCAAATTCTGCTGGACATGAAGCAATGCGAAAACGGAGGGGGGCCACGATTTCTGAAATGACTCTGTGCTGTCGGCCGAGATGAATGTGGTTGATAAATGACTAGAGGCAGGGTGGCTCAGTTCATTAGCTCTAACAGTCATTTCAATCTCTTCATAAAGGCTGTGGTGTTATAATTTACCTCTAGTCAATAATTAGGAATCCACAAATAAACGCAAGCAATTAAATGTCTACTGCTACTGGGCGAAGGGGGTCCCTGGGCTAGATGAGGGTTTGCGGGTGGACACTCAGCATAGGATGGGTTATTCACGGCCTGACACGTTAAGCCACAGGGAGCACTGTGGACTAAATGCTTATAGGTTGGTGATGTTATTCCCAGGTTGTGACCCTCAAGTGAGGAAGGGTTGTTGTCTCATTAAGAGAGAAGGGAATGAGTTTAGAGGTGCTTGGAGCACTTTGTGGCATGAAAAGGGGAAATAAAAAGCCAGATATCCAAAGAGAGAGAGAGAGATATGTTCATTAATGTTATCTGAGGCTAGCAAAGCGGAAACACTCTGTGGCAAAGGCAACAGATCAGAAGCAACAGCCCGTAAGCTTTTGTGTGATTTCCTTTCCTGCACGACTCAGACAGGCAGATAAAATGACATGAGAGTGAAAGGCACCTCTTCAAAATGCGCTCACCGAGTCCCAACATTATTCTGACATGCATGAGCTTGTTACGTTGACATGTGGCACTGGAGTGATGGCTGTGGTATTGACAGGGCCACAGCAGTAATAGGAAGTCGTCACAGTAGTTCCGCCATTAGTGGCTGACAGTGACAGCTCACGCTATACACAGAGACTGACAGGCGAGAGAAAAGACCTCGCTTAGGTATCGCACACACACACAAACCCCCATATTACCAATCCTGATTTTCCACAAAAAAGGCCGTAGTGCTGACACATAACGTCCATGGAACTACACATACGCCAGTGGCTGTGCAGTATCATATAAAGATAAAACAACCTAGGCTCGCTGCAAAAATATGCCTCTACCAACCTTTGTACTCCAAATTACTAAAATGTGCCTGTACATATGAAACGATCATGAGAGGGCATTAAAAGACCAGCAATTTATTTTTTATTTTAAGAGTTGTGATAACAGGGCAGTTTATTGATTAATAAATGCTTATTTTTGTGCACAATACTATGACCTCAAAATGCTATTACCATAGGCTGTGACTTGTAAACCAAAAAATAAATTACTAAAATTTGCATCACACAATGGTAAGCTTGCTCGGTAGCTCACCTGGTACAGCATTACACTATCAATGGGGAACGCTTGCATAGGACTTGCATAGGACCAAGAAACTTGACAAAATAACAGGCCTCAAAGACCTGTAAAAGCAAGCTACGTTAAAGTCATTTGCTTTCTGAGTGGGTGGTACTGTATGTTTTTTGCAATAAATATAAATAAAATGCAATAAACTTTTTATCTTCAATTACCAGAGATTTTTTTTCTGAAATGATACGTACGAGAATCAACATGAAATAAATGCTGACAGATTCACATTCTTCTGCTTTAGAAAAACACTTTTTTAACGCTCCTTTTCTGGACATTTTACTTCGAAAATGTGTTGGAAAATATGCAACACACAATGTAATATCAATTTGCAGCAATGTCGCCACAGGCGTGTTTTTCCAACGAGCCTGGGATGTGATCAAAACATGCAAGTACAACATAAACAAATTGCAACATTGACCTAGTGGTCTGTTTCTTCCTTCCCCCCCAAAAAAAGAGAACATAAAAAAGCTCACCTGCCAATAAACTCGCTTGATCACTAGTCAGAGGAAGAGCCACCCTCCCTGTGGAGCGCGTTAGGAGATGGAGGGTGGAAAAAAACAGAATGAGCGTGTTGAAAGAAAAGAAAAACTAACGCGCGGGTCACCATGTCGGTGTCAGCGCACCTCTCTGGGGACTCAGGCTGGTCTCAGCCTTGTCATACAGCGAGCAGTTGTGTCGACCGAGTCGAGAAAACGTCGATAGCAACTTGCCTGTGAAGAGTCTCCTGCGGGCCGCTGCTCTGTTTGTGTGTATGTGTATGTATGCGAGTGTGTCAATAGCAGCCTGCTGGTGGAGAGTCTCTAGTGGAGCTTGGCTCAATCTCCCTGCATCGACAGACCTGCCAGATCAATACTTGGCCCACCACTAACAAGCTGCTTCGGGGTCTCACAGCCCAGCAGAGGAAGCAAGAGAAAGAGAGAGAGAAAAAGAAGGAGAGAGAGAGAGACTGAGCTGCCTGATGGCAGTCTTCAGAGTCCTCTAAAGTGTCCAGCGGCGAGAGGCAGAGATGTGCAGGCCGGGTATAGACAGGTCACAGAGGTCAAAGGTCAAAGCCACTAGCAATGTAGTGACACATCAGAGCCTGTGAATCATACTAGATGCACGTTTCAGGCTGACAGCCAACCACTCACACACACACACACGGAGGAGAAATCATAAATACTTTAATGATCTCCTAGATATTACTGCTAAGATATTTAATTTTATTCATAACAAATAAACACTGCATGTGAAAATAGGCTAAAGTTTGGAATTCAGAGTAACACATGAGCTAATTCAGTCAATCTTAATATGAATAACATGAATATTCCGCGTGAACAAGATTTCGAATCGGGAAACAATGGTTTCTTATTGAGCCTTTCACATCGGGAGCAAAGTTTTTTTCTTTCCTTTGTTGGGTGTGTTGATTTTTTTTTTTTCACTAGCGATGAAGCACACCGACCAGAAAGATTTGAGCTTTGGGTAATGTCTTTGGAGTTGCTGCAGATGCACATATCAGAACATTTGGTGGTGCTCATGCACTAAAAACTGGACAATGGAGCAGCAGCCTTCACACTCCGCACGTTAAGCCCAAGCCTGAAAATGTCTCTAAATAAAATGTTTACAGTTCGCTTTACACTACTTGAGTAAAATATTACTCATAGGCGCAACCTCCCCATCTAAATTCTTTTGTCTGCATTTTTACACATATTCACACTTACCTACAATGAATAACTCCAAAATTCTTTCACCACCATTTTATTTGTTGACTTAATAATACAAAATTACCTATAAATTACATTAATTACCTTTTTAATAAATTCAATTTAAGAAAAGATTCAATTCATTTTAAATAATGAATTATTTGTTAATGCTTAACAGTTCTGGCTGTGAACAATTTATTTTTCACAATGCATTTTTATAGAAATGGATTGTATATAAGAAATGGGAAAGAGGTACATTACTGCAACATTCTTCTCCATTCTTCGCCAATTAGTTTTTAGAATTGTATATTCTATATTTTGAGGATTTATTCAAATAAATCAAATGCAAATCTTTAATAACTATATGATACCAAATTTAGCACCATTTAAAGACCCACATTTTTGCTGATGACCTTTCATGATTAAATTCCACATGAGGAATTATTTACTTCAGCCAAACATTACATCTGTTACATTTGTTTTTGATTATTATTAAAAATATAGTCCTGTGCTTCTCATGCTTCTGTTATTCAGTTGAAAAATGCATACACATCGCACCCTCTATTGTACCGTGATTTTGCTTTCTGTTCAGCCTGACAAATGACCAGTGAATAGACCATTCATCTGCAATTTGTTTAGCTTTTTCATGTTGTGAAAAGGCCTTCAAAGATTAATATGTTCATTTTAAAATCTGCAGGGTATATTTGAAAAAGGTAAGTTACCCTAAAAGCGCCACATTAACAAAATTATGAATATTGAAAAAATTTAAATACTGAGAAAAAAAAAGAAAAAAGAATTGCTGATTAAATCAAACCTGCTGCTGAAGGATGTGTTGTACATGTTCAGCCCAATCTGTGTCTGGCCCACGACCCACAAACGCCTCCTCACACTGCAAATCACAAAACATGGCCGGAAATGCTGTTAAAAGCCATGAAGAGAATACTTGAACTTCTTTTGTGTGGGTGTGTAATAGTGCCATGGTGTCAC
This sequence comes from Enteromius afrohamiltoni, assembly GCA_034779775.1. Lineage (NCBI taxonomy): Eukaryota > Metazoa > Chordata > Actinopteri > Cypriniformes > Cyprinidae > Enteromius > Enteromius afrohamiltoni. The sequence goes on from JAUYWG010000031.1 coordinate 3,081,449, forward strand.
TGGATGACCCCAAAAGTGGTTCAGCTTATACATGAGGAAATAATGAAAAAAGAATATTAAATAATAATAATAAACAAAATTACATAAAATGAAATTAAAAATAAAGCACATTAAAAAAAACAGGTGTACAATTTTGGCAGATATAATCAGAATAAATCACATGTACAAATTATGCCAAACAATTTTTTTGTTGACAATGATAACAATGATAATATAACTTGAGTCTTATTTATTTTTTCCACGTATAATTCTAATGTTATTCAGAAAGTTTCATTTTACACAATACTTACCTCATCTGTGTCCAGCATGTTTACCAGGTCTGTTTCTGTCATGTTGAGGATAGACGCTGCTTTCACTAGCGAGCATTTAGACATTCTGTTTCCTTCTCTTTCACTCTTTTTCTTCCTCCTCAAACAGGCTTTAATATCCTGCACATCCTGTGACAACTGATTAGCCAGTGCCTTATCAATAAAAAATAGATAAAAAAAAAAAAAACACATTTTCATGAACACATTTTCTGTTATAGTACAATCTAGAGCATTTGCAGGTATGATAAACATGGTGTGATGAAGAACTCAATGTTAGAGGTGCTTTTGTTAAATTCAGAGCAGCCTAAATGAAGAGCCGAATGCTCCTTGACTTTTGATGCAAGACGCACTAAAATGTCTTCAGTTTCTTCAATAAGCAAAAAGGTTCTTATGTTGATATAGAAATGTATTTTACAGAGATGCCATGCACTTAAAAAAACACACGCTTAGATTTATTTGATTTTTTTTGTATGGCACATATTATATGAGACATTCTCATAAGAGTGTAAATAATGGGGAGACGAGAGGCTCTTAAAATGGTGGTGGGGAATGTTGGATCTTATTCTTTGTTGCGCCCGTTGAGGGCCGAGCTAAATGGGAGTTGTTGCTAAATACTGAGAGACAATTAAATGTTAAAGCTGCCACTGTACATGAGAAAGTCAATAAAGTGAGCTCCCCTTTGTTTCATTTTCAGCTTATTGATCGCAGCAATAATCTCTTGTATCATTCCCCATAAGCCTTGTGAAAACCTGACCTTGGAATGGACAGTCTGCGTGTGTGTGATTCCTGCATGGTCCCGGTTAACTCACAGAAGTATAAGTGAGAGCAATCACACGCAGTTGATCAGAGCACTGTTCTTTGGGGCATGCTCCATTTCCCACATCTCCCCACCACCGTTATTTGTTTCATAAAGCCTTCATCATAAATACATCAAATGGATCTTCATTATATTTCAGGGGATGCTATTGGATTACATAAAGGCTAGTCTTGCGTCCTCTTGTTCACACACCACCAATGTGCAGCGATGCCATTAAAAACTAAAGCAATTTAACTAGCAAATGTCTTTATCAGTTGTGAACTCTAAAAACAATCATTTATGTTCATTTGGGTTGCTGGGGGGGGCATTAGGTGTACTTCAAAGCAGAGGTGACTTAACATACTGCAATGAAGCGTAAATGTGCAGTTTGCTGCCAAGAAAAACAGCTATTTTAAGAGACTTAAGACCTTGACATGCAGTAATGAGGGTGTTCATTTTCAGCTTTTTTTCTGATATTTTCACAAATCTTTACTGCATATTGTATAAATACAAATCTAAATATTTTTGCAGGAAGAACAAAAAATTTACATTGCAACAAATGTGCTCTTAACTTTTTTTCTTTTATCCACTCAGAATAATAATAGATACAAAATAAAAATAAGACAATAATCTACAATGATAATAATAATAAAACAAACTAAAAATGATGACGACGACGACAGTATAGACAACAACTGGGAAATTATAACACGTGTCCATATACATGGGTTTCCTGTTTCCACTTACAATTTTAGTTTGGGGGAAAGTTGTACCCTTTTAGTATAGAAATTCAAAATAGGAATTCTAGTATAATACTGTATAGTGATAGTGATTGATTTCAAGGTAGAGTATATGTTTCAGTGAATATGTTATTATCTTAAAAACAGCATGTGAAACTCCTGGGGGATTGCTTTATATCTAGTCAAGTAGGATTCTTTTCTAACAAAAGACATTAGAATCCTGAAATATTTTGGGGACATGACAACACCTTCCTCTGGCATTTTATACCTTAGACCAAATATTAAATGTAGCCATCCAGATATCTGATAATCCGGTGCAAAAATGTTTCTATATTCTTATAAGAACTTCATCCTTTAAGATAATATTTTTTTAAATGACATCAGGACACTTTTGTCACTTTTATTTATTATTCTAAAAAAATAAATAAATAAAATAAATACATTTTAATTCAGATATGAATAATATGTTCATTATGGAAGAGGTCAACCATCAAAACATTACATAAAAGAAAAAAAATTATGTCATGTCATTAAGTTATACAATTTATAATTCTTTATAAATTGTGTTTAACTTCTTTTCTCCTGTAATCCTGTGACCGGGGTAAAGCACACAATACGTTTGTCTCAAGTCTAAAAACAACTGTTCAACAAATGCCATGTCAATGCATATTATGCTGCAATACGCTTGAGCGAAAATTGAAGGAGATTTTCACATACACATTGTTAGAGGTCCACAACATGAGAAAATTCCTGCGAAATTTAGATAAATTGGTCAATGTGAACTTTCACTTACCTTTCGCTTTACATTTACATACGCTACATAAACATTATTAAACCTGCAACATTGAAAATTCTCCAGAGGGATGCCCAGCTCATCAACAAACTGTCAAAAGAGCATATGACTTTATTTAAAGCTTAATAGATATTCACTGTCACTAGTCAAAGGGTAGATTCAATTGACCTAAGCCCAGCGCGCAGAAAAATCCGGAAAGAGATTAAGTGAATTTATCACATACTCTGCACATCTCCCCTGGCCGCTTCTTGAGAGCCAGCCGAGCAGCTGGATAGCGTGATGGGGGCCAAGAGGAGAAGGGTTCTTACCCACAATCACCCTAGCCACAGGGCCAATTTAGCAGTTCTCTTGCAGAGGAGAAGGATTAGAGGAGCGGAGGAGAAAAAAAAAATCCTCTTTAAATGACTTACCTGCATTAAACCACGCTGGATTGTATTAGAAGATAAACTACTGAGGAAATTACTGAGAAAATAAATTAGACTTTATCTTAAATCTTTTGTGACATTTGCCATTTTTCACTCTCAACACCACTTGAACAGGGAAGGTAAATGTTTACCAGCAGCACAAGTAAACGCTGTATATAGCGGTGTTAATGAGCTCTCTTAATGACTTCATGTTATACTAATCTAGCACACCGTCTTAAAGATGTCTTTATTACTGCAACAAGCATTTAATGCAATTTGAACTATTCCTGCAGTTTAAACGCATGAAATCATTCCTGTTGCACCTGCACTATAATACACTACATGCTATCAATTACTCATGGCCACATACATTTGCATAATTCAAACAAAGCTCTTCGGTGGATCCCCAAATGGCATTATAATCATCCCAAAAGATCCCTCTTGAAGCTTCCTGACAGAATGGCATGTTCAAAGCTCATCAATCCATGACAGGGGGATGTAGGCCAGAGAGCTGGGCTGTCTACAGGGACCATCATTAACACACTAGCAGGAATCAGCCACAGGTTAACTATGTTGACTATACCAAACCACAGGCTACAAAAACACACTGGCTTTTGACGACAGATTTTTTGCAAAGGAATTTTAGAATCAAATCCATATTTTTTTTCTCTCTAGGGCCAGTGTATTGATCATACCTTGCATCTAACACCCCGTTTACACATTCTGTTTCAGGTGAACTGATCACAAGCGCAGAGTGGTAAATAAATGTGTTGTGATCTAATCGCTGAAACCACATTCGCTAGATTAAAAAAAAATAAGCAAATGACCTCGTTGCATTTGTAATGTAAACGCTAGTCTCTTCCGACTGCATCAGCACAACAAGGGCCACCTACTCACCTGCCAATCAACCACTATTTAAAACTTATTTTACTGGTTACATGCAGTTTTGCAGTAATAACTGGAAATGCAAAAATAAAGAGCAAAAAAAGCAAAACATAATTCTGCATGCCTCATATCAACATGCAAGACTGTGGAACTCGCACAGCTTAATAAAAAATTTACATTTGAAATTCTTTAAAATGTAATTTTTGCTTACATTAATTTTCTTGACTTTCCTGAGGTTTTTCATCTTCATCATAATCTTACCCATTTCATCTATTTAGCCACAAATACTTACTTTTTGATTCAATCACAGGAGTTACTGCCAGGCTTAGTGCTGTCAAACGATTAATTGCATCCAAAATAAACGTTTTTCTTTACATAATATGTGTTTATGCTGTGTTTATTTATGATGTTAACATGTTATGTTATTATGTTATATATTAAAACACACACGATCAGCATATATTTAGAAAGTATTTACATGTAAATGCATTTATATATTTATTTTCTTATATTTGATATTATATCTAAATATATTTCATATATAAACATAATATACTTTCATACATGCATGTGTTTGTATTTATATATACTTAATAAATATCCACATCACATACAAATATATTATGTAAAGAAAAACGTTTATTTTGGAGGTGATTAATCACGATTAATTTTGACAGCACTCTAATATGTATCAGCTGATTGGATTAATCACTTAAATTTAACAACAAGTGTAAACGGCCTAAAACTAAAACGAAGACAAACTGAATGTTTTGATACCTTGGTGAATGTGTGGAACTGGTGCAGCTGGGACTCGGCGAGGGCAAGTTTTCTCTGCAGTGTTTCCAAAGCCTGAGAGCTCTGCTCGGCCAAACCGTGCATCTGTTTAGACGCAGTCTGCTCCAGCTCAGCCATGGCCTGATCGCGCTCGCTTATGCGCGCCTGGAGGACAGCCACTCTCTGTTCCTGAGGATGTGTAAGCAGAAATCAGATATCCCACCAAACCAAACACATCTTAAATAACTTCTAACAATCATTTCATGAATTAGGACGTTATATTATGAATAGATAACAGATATATAATAGATATCTAGTGAAATAACAATGAACCCACAGATCAATAGCAAAAGATGAAACGAAAAGTGTGGCATTTGGGCCAAACATCAAATGAGACTGATGGTAATTAGGTGAATAATGAGGAAAGAAAGAAAAAAAAAGAAAGAAAGAAAGATACAACACAATGCAGGATAAGCACCAGTAAAAAAAAAAAAAAGTACTGAAGTAACATTAAAAATTACTGAGCAATGAAAAGATGCTCTTGAACCTTTTTCTGAAGCTCTTCTTTGAGTTTTTGGCTGGTTGCCTCGTGCTGGTTTTTTTCTGCAGTGGCAACTGTCAATCTTCTCTTTAGAGAGTCGACAAGGGCTTTCCGGTTAGTTGACTCATCAGTAAGAGATTTCATCTAAAAAAGAAAAGTAATTGTTATTAAATAAGAGTGGGGTCGCTGAGACCGAAAATTCAATTACTGCAATATTTTTAAACAGACAGTGAAATGTGAAAGCCTAGGAAGTTCAGACTCTGGATGAGTGACACAATCAATAACGGCAGAGAGAATAATTAATTCCAGGTTGCTCCAAGGCTGTTGCCATGGCAAGTATAGTATCTGTTGTTCGAGCAGGACCTACTTTCTTCTCCAAATCTTCAGTCACTGCTCTATGGCTCCTTTCAGAGTCCTGGCAAATCTTTAGTCTGCACCTGAGATCCTCCACCAGCTGCCTTTTCATTGTCACATCCCTCTCTAAAACACCAACCCTGTACGTAAACACATGAACATAAACATCAGGTTTTTTTTTTTTTACATTTTATGTGGACATGCTGACTTTAATTAACAAATGAAAATGAATAATTTAACAGAGAGAAAACAAATAAAACCCCAGCAGTATTGTAACCAGATTCCTCCTAAATAGTTTAAGCATCTACACATCTCTGACATATAAAAGTGTTGGAATATGTTAACATTTGAGGGCTGTTTTATGGACTGCCTCCTTGACCAGAGCTGCTGTAATGATGAGTAAAGGTCCTTTTTAAATAAATATCCTCAAATTCCAGAGAGAGAGAGAGAGAGTGCCTGAAGCAAATGCACTGAATAAATGTGAGAGCTTCTTATTGGAGTGACATTAAATTAAATAAGACCGGGTGGCCTGGGGAAATGGAGTCAGGTTACCCAACAGCCATTAATGAGAAAACCCATATTGACCCCGCTGTAGAGTGGACGAAGCGTTTCTCCTGTTGACTTACAGCCACGCTTCACTCATCCTCCCCCACTCCACTCCATCTTTCCCAAAGCTCAAGAGAGCAAATGGCAATTAGATCTATAACATTTATTTTAGGGGGAAGCTCGCCCAAAAAGAATAGCGGGATGGTGATACTGATGACTGGTGTGAGCCTCAAAACAGCTCCTCTATGAATGCCTGGCTCGCTAAATCGTTTGAACGCTTTCCTTCGCGCTCTCCGCTTTGTTTCTTTGGTGTTGAGGTGCTAGATTGCTAATTCAGAATGCATTTTGGATGCTAATACAGTTGTAAGTGCTTTCATAGATCATGGATGCGCAGTTTGCAGTAGAAAACAAAGGAGTTGAATACATTTATATGGAAAGACAACAGGCGGCACATGAAAGGCAGGCCTTTATGAATAAGGCAGAGACCTCTGCGCCGGATATTGACTCAGGACATGGCAGCATGCTTTGAAATTCACTTTTTTTGAAGGCAGTGCAGCAGATGTATTTTTTACAGTGTCTAGACATGTATTTCATTTAAACAAGCTGCGTGGCGTAAGGCGGCTTCTGCTCACTGGGACTTCTCATCTGTGATTTCACATGTTGTCACTGACTGCTGTGAAACCCCAGAGTTTTGTGTGTCTGCGGACACACCATGCGACATTCACACACTTCTGAGCAAGTACAGGGGGGGGGGCAATTCTCAATCTATATCTCCGTTTTCCAGTAGGGATTCAAACAAGATACATTTTTTCTTGTTATGAAAAATTGCAAAAAAAAAAAAAAAAAAAAAAAGCAAAACAAACAACAAAAAAAAATCAAAAGTATATATAGCATTTGCCTTAATGGCAGATTTTAATGGCAAAACCTCGCTAAATGTTTAATTTATTACGACAGCCATTTTTTATCCCACTGAGATGGCTCAAAATGAGTGACGTGGAAAGAAAAGAAACGAAGGAAGTAAAAAGGACTGGGAGAAGGCAACCAGTTAACACAACAGACTGTCAGACCCGGTGCCCAAGGCAAGGCATCTTATGACGAAGTGCATAACTACATGGGAAGGAAATTACAGCTCCTGTCACTGTCTCTTTCTGTCTGCTTGTATGTATCTCTATACGCAGCTAACATCATGGATTTGAAAACCTACGAATGGTGTTGAAGTCTGCCACATGGTGGAATCAGACACTGCAAATGTGACCCAGAGCACGAGAAAGAGAAATAGAGAGTGAAGAAGTGTGAATACCTCAAGACTAAGAAGGAAAGAGAGACAGTCAAGAGCGGGGATAGAGAGCATTTACCTCTCGTGCAGTTCCTTCAGTGTCTGATCTCTTTCATCTAACTGAGCCCTCAGGCTCTTGTTAGCAGCAGTGTGTTTGCTCATCTCACTGCTGGCATTCTGTAGAGAGAAAGAGTCACACATTTATCCTATCATCTGATATCCCATCGTGCAGGACTCATTTATGAATATTGAGCCATCGGGATGCTTAATGAGGATGCTGCTTCACATCTGTTTCACAGAAATATACACATCTACATATGTTCTGCGTATGGGCATATGGTCAACGATGTGATGTTAATTTTTTATTTAGATCTATGATGTAATTTAAAAGTATGTACAATTATACGTGTGTTTTTGTTGGGCTTAAAGTAAATAAACGAATGTTTGGGTGATTTAACGACCAGGATATTGCAATAAAATAAAACGTTTCATTAATATTTAATAAAAAAAGTGAAATGATCTACAGCAGTTTGATACATATTTTATAATTATTTCTTAAACAGGAATACATTAATAAAATGGTAAATCTTTGAAGAAAAAGGTTAACCATATCAAAGTCAGCAGGCAAATCTATTTGTCATCATGACAAGAGAACCAAAAAGGAAATAATAAACATAAAAATAACAATTTCTGTTTCGATAATAAATCACAGTGAGTGAATCACCTCATGATGGTACACAATGGTCAGTATTTGTTCTATTATAATTATTATTATTTTTTTGATATTACATTACCTAAGATATGCTGACCTTTTCATGAAAAGGCAAGGTTGGTCAAATAAAGTAAAGTGAAAATGTATTATTCATCATTCGCAAAAAAATATATAACAACATTTTTGTAGTTTTTTTATTTTTTTGTAATTTCTCCTATTCATCATCTCAGACATCCTTATTTGTCACTAAATCTTATATTATGCATTGTAGCACTGTATATTTATTTATTTATCATTTAGAGCATTATTTATTATGCTGGGTTTTGATCTATTTAGTGGCAGATTTGTTCAACCTCTGTGAATGTGTGTCAAGGTAAGAGGCACACTGAAAACTCTGACGACAGCTTGAGTTGGTGGGATGCCTGTGATCATGTGAATGATGGATATTTGTATGTGCACCTTGTCTTTAGTTGAAAGGAATGGAGGACTCGTTTATGTAGCACACATCCTGACTGCATATAACACACACCCACACACACTCTCCTGTCTCTTGAACATGACACTACCATTGAGACCAACACAAAAATATAAAGAGCAGTGCCAGACCCCATATTTCAATTGGATGATATTATAGACCAAAAAACTTGTTTATGGGGAGAAAAAGAAAAGAAGAAGAAAAAAAAAAAGAGAAAATACATCAAATGGAGAAAGTCAAACTTAACATTTCAATGCATGTTTGAACTTTGTTTCAAGTTTCAGCTTTTCTGTTGGTATGTTCTGGCCACTAAATACATGTCTTTATTTATACAAACATATTGTATAAATCTATGTATTTATCTAACTAATAATATAGTAATAATATAAAAATATATAATAATATATTAATAATAGATTTAACAGTATAATCTTTTTTTTTTTGCTCTTTTTCTTATCATACTATAGTCTAAAATGGTTGTGAAACTATTGCAGAGCATACATAAACAAACACTAAAATTATTTAACATTCTTTAATATTTGAAGACAGTTGAATTATTGAAAAACAATACCCACCCGAGGTGTAACAGCCACTCTGCTGCATGTCGCGGCCTCATTATTACCTCAAGGTGTGGATTATTTGTCAATAATTCAACGACCCGTTGTTAGTTATTCTTTATTTATATTATATTGTATTATATTATGTTATATTATATCATATATACATTGTTTTCTGTTTTGCTGCTAAATATGCAAATTCAAATGTAAATAATGAATAGAAATGAGTTCACACATATTCAGGCCTTTACAAAAAAAAAGTACTTCCAAAAACAGTGACTTGATAGGTACAAAATATAAACAGACTTATTTACTGATGCTAATCTTCCCACACAGGTTCCTGTTTTAATCTATCAATCAAATACAAATAAGTTGAACCTACTGGAATGAAAATAATTGTAAAAGACCTTCAGTCGGTGAGTGAGCTGTTTGACTTGGGCCTGCAGGCACTCGGGGTCCACAGCAGGGGGGTTCATTGACGTTTGCTGCCGTATTCGTCTCCACTGCTCTAACTCCATCTGCAGAGACGCCTTCTGCTGCTCCAGACCAGCCAGCTCGCACGCCTGCTTCTACTCACCAAAACACAAATAACCAATAAACAAATCCACATGTACGAGCTCTTACAGCTGCGGAACAAAGGAGCAGATAAGTATCAATTAAGCGGGCTGCATGACAAATAGGCAAAAGTCTGATTAAACATTTTCTGGCGAATTTTATGATTAAGGAGCATTTTATTTAGGCTAAGGACTACGTAGCAGTTTGTGATTAAAGCCCTAAATCCGATTAAAGCTTTATGCTAATAAGGAGGCAGATCATTTCTCCGTTTTTCTGTTGATTGTCAGCCTTAATAGAGCCATTGTCGGCTCGTCCCAGTGCACTCTGGGAGTTTATCAGCACTGCGTAGAGCTGAAAGCTGAGCACTAGGACTAATTGCTCACTCGCTCACTAACATACACAGTTACTGCATAGAACTAAGTGAATAACACAAAGCCCTGTTTGGGGAATAAAACCACAGAGTTTATAACAACACTCAGATGCGATACTTCACCCTCTGTCCAAACATAATGATTTCTTACTGCACCCAGCATACAATATGGGGCAAATAAGAGGAAAACATCCACACACACATACACAGTTTCTTGCGGAACATCTCAAACATGCAACTGCTGATATCTGGTTTCTGACCTTTTAATAGAACATTCTCTTTCTCTATCTTTTTTTTTAGGTTTGTGCTAATGAAAGACACACTGAGAGGCAGTGATGGTGTTTCCAGTAAACTGAGGGTTTAATAAATGACCCTGCACTGGAGGATCATGTGGCTTTTAGTCTACATGCTGACACATCCTCTGGTCCCCTATAAGCTGTCCGATGAAGCACAGGTTTTCAGATTGCTTGATAAAGATAAAAAGGCCATAAAGATATGATAATACCTTTGCGAGAGATTCACTTTCAAAGATAAAAGGTATACATTTAAAAATATGTACATTTTCTTTAGTTTTTTTAAATAATAAAAAAATGATATACACATACAGTATATTTATAATTATTTTACTTACATTTATGAGTGATTAAACTTAGGCTGTCACAACAACAACAAAAATAAATAAAAAAACTGTATAATGTAGAATATAATTGTGTTACACACAAATAAAAAATAATTATATCAGTAATAAAACATTTGCTAAATGTGTTGAAAACAATTGTGCTGCACATTTAATTAATTTCTATAAGAAATTAACACAGTCCTAAAAAAGCATTTTGTAAAATGCATTAACGTTTCATTCTCTCAAATTGTACATAGACCCCAAGAATCTTTTGTTAGATTTTTTTTTGGTGAGAATGCTTGAGTAGACGGCTTCTACAGATCAGTGATTTACGAACTGCCATGACCAGTCAGTCACCTGGAGCAGTAAATTAAACTGTCAAGCTTGTTAGAATCCAGTCACACTCGTCTCTCTCACCCAACTCGGACGAGATGTGGGGAGGTTAGTTTGGCTTAGCGCTAACAGCCTCTGAAAGCCTCGCTGTCAGAAGAGAAGTCTAATCCTAAGGTAATCCCGACCCTTCCTAAAAGAGGAACATGGACTACACCTGCAAATTACGCATATTACAGGCACGGCCTGTCAAACAGGCTGTCAAGTCCCTCCGCCGTGGTGATAGGAGAGGTTCTGCCACACTATGATTAATCCCACCGCCATGATTAATCTGAACGGCTCAAAGGTGTGACAGCAGTCTTCACGAGAAAGCTGACCTGAGTGGGGGTAGATAGGTGAACGTGTCCAACCTGTCAAAGTACATCAAGTGTACTTCCTCTGTCATCCGTAACAACACGAGCTCCAATTCATGACACATACAGCACTTTTTTGTCACCTAGATTTATTGTGTCACAGCACCAACTTGTGGTTGGAGAACTTAATAAAACAAAATATGTTAATTCTTTATTTAAGAAAGGAGTGAGAGAAGTGAGAGAGAGAAAAAAAGGAAACATCAGCTGGAAACTCCCCAGGGATATGGACTGTGATTGACTGATGAAAGTGTCACTTCACTGTTGAGCATGTGTTCCACTTATAGAGAACAAGGAACACACACACACACACACACACACACACACAACAGCAGATGCATTATATCAGGTGCTGCTAAAACAACCATCAGCCACATTTCTAACACATGTAGGGAAGTGAGAAGCCATTCAACTCATCTAATATACATCACAGAGTCTGCAATAAGAGATCCATTCTCTGCTAATACTGCATATGACATCCGTGTGATCACTACAAGAGCTCTGTGACACTTCAACTCTGCCACAGCACGACTACTCCACTTCAAGCTTTAATTGAACTTGGCCATTTATCACAGGAGCGTTGTCTTTTCTGCCTAGACAATATAATGAGAGTGAGGGTGAGAGACAGAAAGAGAGAGAGAGAGAGAGAGACATTAAAATGAGCAAAATAAAGGATCGATACCAGACCACAAAGGGCACAGGGATCAATGTGAGCTGAGAGTAGTGTGACACCCGACACGAACACTAATACAGAAGAAACACAGACTCTCACACAAAGGGGGAAAAAAACACCAGAATTTGCGAATGAATAAAAGTAATGTGCTTATTTTAAGTGCGGGACTTGGCTTGTGATAAAAGTATTACAATACGATTACAGAAAAAAGGACTAATTTAGAAATGCTAATTATTTAAACTTCAATTTAAAAAAGACAGCTATATATAATATAATTCCTATGTTTTATTTCAATATATATTACTAATTATATCTAATATAAATATAATATATATTATATTATAATATAAAATGTTCAGATAATAGTGTACAGTAAAATATGTTCCAACAAAAAGAACCAACTTTTTGCATGAAAGTGAACCAAACACAGTTGTGTGACTTTCTGATAACACACCAAGAGTAGACTAAAATAGCTTTTAGTACACTGCTGAAATATCATGTGAATTATTCATTTTTACCATGTCAAAACTACTATTTATTTAGATTAATTTTTTTAGTGGACAAAATTGCTCTCTTATTTCCCTTCCTGCATACGAACATCTGCTGGTGGAGGAGCGTTTTACTTGGCAGTGGAATCAGACACCATTCTAATAATTTTATCTAGAATAAAAGGCAGAGCATACGGCTAGGTGAACTCATGAATATACACGAGTATATTTACATTCAAAGGTGCAGAGCTGGATTTGACACCCAAGCTATAAGACCCACACTACTCCAGCTGATGGCGTGATGGAGGGCTGCTGTCTTTTATCTTGGCTGCAATAGTGCACTGCACTGGTGAAGCCTTTAATCAACTTGTATTAATATTTGCCTCACTGCCTAATATGTACTAATGTGTTTGCAATAAAGTTATCAAATATGTTCTTAAGAACAGATTTTTTGTTCAGTCTCACACTTCAAGGATTGTCTTTTTGCGCTTCCTGCAGATTACCCTAATAATCATGAAAAGCATGCATATTGTTTTCTAGACGACCAGCTTGGCAGCTGCAGAGATTGGTTTCATTCATTTTTGCACTCTCTTCCGATTGAACGCTTCTGGTATGAGTGTCCATGTCCTGTGTACAGACCCATTCGTATGCACTGAATACTGCCAGAAAATAATGTTGTATTTATAGGCTTACATTAAAAAACAAGCTCCATATTTGACTAATTTCTTTGGTAGAGTAGTAAATGAATTTTGTAAAAAATGTTTGTTCCACAATATACTTAATATTGTACTGGTATTGGTAATAATGGCCTTTATTCTTAGCACATAGTAAAAAACAAGCCATTTAACAAATACATAAAATATTATCTTTGCTGTTGTTTTTGTTGATGCTGTTTTTCACAACAATATGGAGAATGTGAAAATATATATTATAAATGCTTATGTGTTATCTGTTACAAATGATATCAGACACAATTCATTTTGATTAATTACACAAAAAAGGTACAATTAATTACATACAGAATTCTTTGTCTGTCTGCTTGTAAAGTTTCCTTTAAGAAAACCATTGCTACACAAGCCAAAGAAGAAAAGAGACACAAAATTCTCAAATGAGCATAAACTACACACATAGTCATGTTCCACACACTACTTTGATTTTCATCACCTCATCAGACAAGAGGATCAAATCTGGGCACTCCACCTCTAGCCAATTAAAGAGGTTGATCACACTACAGGGCAGCAGGGGGCAGCGTGCAGGGGCACTCAACCTGCTGCCCTTTCACCACTCCATTAATAATGCAAGATTTGAAGTCAAACAAACAAACATATATGCGCATGTGCAAACACACACACAGCCTCGCAAAGTGTCATTGCGGCAGGGTGTGTTTTGAAAAAAAAGAGATGCCCTGGACACCAGGGCGTTCATCTTGACCTCCTGTTCCACTCAAGAGTCTTAATCAAATCTCAAATGGGCTTGGCATTTCCAACTGCACAGTCTAACTGGAGCCAGAACACAACACTGTGCATGTACATTTGAAAACAAATTGATGAAGTATGAGCATCATAAAGTCTGTCTCTACAAAATACAAGAATCGATAAACAAACAGTTAAATAATTAATAACATTAAAATAAACAGTTATAAATAATGTAAATATTGTAAACAGTGTGGCTAAGTGCAATTCAAATAAAAGAATTGAAAAAGATTGGTCTTGTTTATTGCAGCAAAAATATAACAGCACTTTTAAATAAAAACACTTTTTTATCTAGTAACCTTTTTTTCCCTTCTTCTCTAAGGCTTTACTGGCTCTCTTTCCTGCAGTCCATAGTATTTTGATCTAATAAGCCCTGCAAATGTGCTATATTACATATATTACATATGCATATTTAGTATGAAAAAGCTGTAATGACTAATACTTAAATAAATCAATACATTAATACATCACTTACTTTAAAGCAAAAGGTTTAAAGTTGTACCTTAAATTTTAGCTTAGCTATTTGGTCAAATGATAAATTAAATAAAAATGTATGTGTATATTTATTTTGCATATATAAATACATACACATGCATGTATATATTTAAGAGTAATGTTAGGTTTATACATGTAAAACATTTATATATGATATCAATTACATTAAATATATACATGGATATATATTTTTTTAAATAAATACTGTGTATTTATTTATATATACACATAATGAATATTCACAGAATACACATTATATAGCCAATATATTATATAGCCAAATACTTTTTTTTTTAATGCAATTAATCACAATTAATCATTTGATGGCACTACTGTTTAGCTTTGTTATTTTTATTACCTCTAAGAAATGAATTTTTGGGAACAATAATTATGTTAGAATCTTTAACATATAAATAAGTAAATAGCTCCAGGAGTTAATAAAGTGCTAGTGGAGAGGCTCTGGTCTCTCAGTACCTTTGAAAGCTGCTTGCTGGCGTTGAGTTGCTGGAGAAGGGAGTCTAACTGCACTTGAGTTTGCACTTGTCTGTGGCTCTGCTCTGCTGCGAGCTGCTGTGCTGCTTGTTTGTCTGCCTGTAGAGCTGCGACTTGCTGCTGGAGGGACAGAAGACGCTGTTGCAAAACAGCATGGGACTTTGAAATTCTTTTCTTCCTGATCTTTTGCAGGGAGGCACCTGAGGGTGGTGAAGAGGACACAATGCTACCGTCAGTCTCTTCCAAGCTGACAGCGGATAACCAAGGTTGTAACTAGACTTTAATTATGCCTTACAGTACAAAACCAGCTAGTATGATAACAATATTATATCCACAGTATTACAGCCACTGCTTTCATTTGAAAATTATTGTGAGTGCTGTGACTATAATATTATTTCAGTGAATATTATTTTACAAAATAATGTATTTATGTGTATAGTATAGTTAAATGTTATTTAACTCTTCTCGTACAGAATTGTGTTCTGGTTAAACCCTTGAGCTTTTTTTTTTTCACAAAAGAAAAAATGTTGTATAAACATGAAGTTATGTGTTCAATACCAAAACATTAAACAATACAATATAGAGGACCGCATTTTGTAATTGTGTTGTTTTCCCAAGCCCCCCACAACAAAACGGGCATCATGGTATGTGCTTGTGTTCCTTTAAAAAATGTTTCAAATGAAACTTTCCCTGGCTTTGTGCTTTCAGTTAGCTTTGCACTACCATTCCAATGTTCAAAGTTTTCCATTGTGTCTTATGTTTACCAAGGCTGCATTTATTTAATAAAATTGACAGTAAAACGGTGATATTGTGAAATATTGTGAAATATTTTATAACAAATTTTGAAATGTTTTCTATTTTAATAGATCTTAAAATGTATTCCTGTAAATGCAAAAAAAGCTAAATGCTTAATGTTTTAGAAATTAGTCTCTTATTCACTGAAATTATTTGATTTAAAATGCAGTATAACAGTTGTGAAATGTGAAATAATACAAATTTAAATAATAGTTTTTTGTAAAAAAATAAAAAATGTCCATCCAAGCAATCAAGAGCAAACAATCACTCATTACACAAGCGCCTGAGCACAGTTGCGTCAACCAGGTTACCTTGGAACTGGATGTTTCTGGTTTGAGATTCCTCTCCAGGCCTGTCCGTGGGGCAGATCAGCATGTACCTGCAGCCCTGCAAGCAGGCAAGAGGTGGAAACACACAACACATGACACGAAAAGCTGGGGCAACAGTTTAACATAACGTAACATGGCGGCTCACGGCAGAGTGACACAGAGGAAGCGTTTGTAGTCACATCAAAGGGGCTTTGGCTTTTCCCCTCATTTGTATCGAACACTATTTAAAAAGGTTTTGATCAGTCTCTCTCTCCCTCTCTGTGGGTTTGATCACGGATTTATTCAGAAGCTCTTTAGTGTGACACGGGCGGCGCAGTGCTCTGCTCCACTGTCACACCGATGTGAGCCAGAACGGTTGACGAGTACACAGAGGCATTCAGGCAGGATCTAAGAGAGGGCTGACAGCTGTAGAGCTGAGAGGAAGCGAAAAGAGGAGAAGATATGGAGCTTCCACGTTCCCTGAGGGGATGGGGGAGAGCCAGTGGAGCCCTGAGAGTCTGTCGAGAAGAGATCGCACTTTACAGGAACAGACACCTCTGATACACATCTCCCAATCGACACAGCTGCTTAAAGTCAAGAAGAAAATGTTTTTTTGAACTCTAAGCTCCGCAAATGAAGAGAGGCAATTTCAAGGTGAAGAGCGTAATTTTTTTAACTATAAATAAGCTATTTGTAGATTGATTCTGTTCAAAAGTGTTACAACTTAGGCTCTGAGGATACAGCAACATTGCCTCAACCAATTACACGAGCCCGATCTTTGAGTCGATGTCATATACAAAAACTTCTTACTAAAGCTTTCTGTTTGAATCCCTTTCAGAATGTGTTTTTTTCCTTTCCGGCTGATGAACAATAAAAACACATTAACCAGACATTTATCAGAATTCACCCCGACTTTAAAAAAGCTTTTTAATTGATCACAGTTTATACTGTTGCTAGATAACGTGGAGTGCTTTTATTATACCATATTTATTATGGCACCTGTAAACCTGTAAAAAAACCCTGTAAATAACATATTAAAAATTATATACTGTACATATATATATATATATATATATATAAACACACACGTGTTTTAGAAATTGTTCTATTTGCTTTTCTCTCATGCTCATTTGTAAAATAATTCTTCCTACTTGTATAGAAACTGCTTTCTACCTCCATATCTTTTCACAGACCCTGTATCAACATAGCAGCTTGTAAACAAACAAACAAACAAAAGAATACCTATGTGCACTTTAAGCAGCTGTGTAAAGCCAGCCAATTGGATTACATCCTGCCAGATTGAGAAACTGATTCGATGGAAACTGTCAGCATCGAAAAATTACAGAGAGTAATTGTTCAAAATTGTTTTATGTAGTTAGGAAATGTGTCGTATGAATGGAATCCATTTGTCATGTTGTCATTGTCATGTAACTTACCAGCATCAGTTGCATTGATTTACTGCCATTTACAAATCCTCTTCCAAGGCCTCATGGGAGAGTAAAGTGACCACTGGATGCACACTTAAGAATCTTGCCGGAAACATTAGGTTGCCCCCTGAATAATGTTTTTTGCCTACTATATACAGTAGTAGGCAAATATGCATTTTCAGATATAGCCTAGCTTGCAGGATGTAGTCTGCTTGGATGAACATTTTGAGGAAATTTCAGTTATATTTTATTTCAAGGTGTCCTTGTTGCAGTGTAATTATACAAATAAGAATAAAAAAAATATTAATTTACTTGTACTTATTTTAGCATTAGCATTGAAGTTTAATTTAGCTCCTTGTAATTATGCATAATTTACTGTTATTACTATAGCAAGTACATATAACACATAACAATAAAGTTAAAATAAAGACTTTTTGAAACGTTTGGTTATTATTTTTGGTTTGGTGGGCAGAAATCACATTTAAAATGTCTTATGAATCTTGTTAAAAACAAAAGTTGACAGTGATTTATACGCAAATTACAGTTAACTTGTATATATTTTTTTAAAAAATTGTAAACAGAAAGGAAGAGAATACTGCAAGGTCCTAAAAATAATGTAAACATTTTGAGTAACAAACCTTAGTTTTCCTTGAAACTCCACGGGCTTGAACAGAATATCGACTTTCCAGGCTGTCAGAGAACTCTTCACTGTCACTGCAGAGATAAAGTTGACTTATTTACCAAGATAAAGAGATATATTGGGGACTACTATGTGGCACTCTATAGCATTCGCATGAGAGTGGTTAATTAGCAGAAAAGCAGACAACCCAGAAACTTAAACGCCCATGTGTGGAGTGTAACTCAAACTGCTGAGACACAGTTGGGACACTCTAAACGCTGCGGCATCTCATACAAGAGCCTCTTGGAGACAGATTTGGAAAGCTTCCAGCATGCCGTTCTGTTAGTAGTGGTGCATTTGGGTGAAATAAATCTGAACTGGTATCATTGGAAATCATCATACCATCCATCATTCCATAAACTCTGATGCAGGAGGTGACATAAAACTTTCATGAAATAATTACTGAAGATTTCTGAGGATGTTAAACAGCTTGTAGACATCTGCTAGAGAGCCGAACAGAGTCATTTAAAATTTATCCAGTTAAATTAGAAAAAATATAGGAAGAGGAGGAGAGAAAGGAGATGCTGGGACCACAGCTGAATAAGAGTGTCACAAGAGGAAAACTCAATTGATTGGACAGAATTTGCCTAGGACTCCTCCTGTCAGTGATGAATATGCAAAGGAATCACAAATTAAATTAACCTGCCAAACTGTCAATTTCGGGCTTGTGACGTTGGGAAAATGGCATTGGGCAGAAAGTGAGGTGCTGCAGGCGGGTTCAGGTGCTTCCTGGCACCGGTTCAACTCTGCTGCTCAGAGGTGGCTAATTCTACATGCAAATTTCAGTCAATAAGCTCCTAGCAAGACATCCCAGGATAATTCAAAGGATCTGATTTTTTTCCCTCTTTCTGCCCCCCTCTTGCTCTTTTTTTCTCTTTTGAATACCAACTAGACAGAAGCTGGGATTCAATCACCCGTTTGCTTGTGTTTTTGCATATGCGTGCTGTCCCTACAGTCAGGAAAATAATGAGAGTGTGAGAGATGGAAAGCGAGAAAGAGACAGGGATAGTGAAAGGTGGGGGAAGTACCTGTCTGCGCTCATGTCCTCCCAGTCGTCCTTGGCGGGACTGTCCATCCTTTTCAGCGTCGAGCGCATGCGTGTTCTGCTGGAGGCATCAACCCAGGGTGCGTTGGACCTGATCTTGTTGTTTGCCAGAGTGGTGGCTTTTGCCCTGCGTTTAGCTGCGGACCGTTGGAAATCTCTGTCTGCTCGAAGGACTCCCAGCTCCTGGCGGAGTTTGAGCAGCCTGCGCCTGGCCTGGGTGGCAGCTTTCGTGGCCTCCTTTGCTTGTCTCTCAAAGCTCTGCATCTGGGCCAGCAGTCGGTCCCGTTCTTCTCTGGCCTGGGCCTTTTCCGCCTCCTTGCACTCCTGCAGAAGCTGAACTCTGGCCTGCAGATCACCCCGCTCTCCAGCCAGAACTCCCTTGGCTTCCTGTAGCACCCGGTTGTTTTCTCGCAGCCGCATGATCTCGCTTTCCAGAGAGACCATTTGACTTTGTAACTGCTCTATCTGTGGGAGTACGCAGAGGCACGTGCACAGCAAATTATCACCTCATCTTTTCGAGACGTTTGTACTTTAAACTCTCATTTGGCCTTTATGGAAAGGGTCCGTTGTGGGGCAGGCGAGCAGACACTCAGTGATTCCCTCCAAATTTGTTACTCATGGCTAAACATAAAAGAGGGCCATTTAGGCAGCTTGTCAAATCCTGGTGGAGGGTGTGAAAGAGAGGAGGGGATGCCTGCTGGGTGTATACCCCCAGGCAAATCGCTGCCTTTTATTTAGCACTCTCGCAGCCGTACTGCCACAGCACACCACCTTTCAAACAACATTAGGCCCCTTAACGGCTGGCTGACAACGACTCGCCCCCCCTCCCACAACTCCATCAAAAATTATTTCATTTATAATGCGTTTGCAGGAGCACATAAACAGCAGTCTGCCCCTGTGGGTTATTAAGTTTAACATGGTGCTTGTCATTCGGTAATAAAGGCGATGACAGCCCCCATTACACGACCATATGGCAGCTGCTGGCACCGCTCACAATGCCATCATCTGCTCCGAATTATTCTACAAACCATTTCATTCCTCTGCTCAAAATGTTCCCTCAGTCCTCACCAGCCCCTCCAGCAAGAACCAAGCTAAATGTTGCTTTAGGGGAAGTCAAGTGTTTCTGAATAGAGTGTGAGCTTGATTTACTCAGGCTAAATACTAATGACAAATGATTTGCTTGTGTTAAATGAGTGAAGGGCCCGCTGTCAAACACCAGCAGAGTCAGCGAATGCAAACAGAGCAGTTTGGTTTCATTCAAATGAGACTTAAGGGTGTTTGCTATGCTGTTGAGGGCTTAAATCCATATTACAGGAAGACAGGTGGCTTTTACCGCTGTTTTATGTTACACTAGTTTTTTTTTTTTTTTTCAGAGCACACACATAGTTATTATTTTTTCTATCCAGTTCTAGACAGAGTGCATGTGACCTACTTGACCTACTACTTTTGAATTGTTATGTACGGAAGCAAACTTTTTGGCCAAAATTAAAACCATAACACCGGACTCACCAATTTTTATATATATATATATATATATATATATATATATGGAGATTTTTTATTGTATTATTACAAATAAACAGATGGAAGGAGAAAGAATGGAAAGAGATTTACAAAAGTTATAATTATCAATAAATAATAAAACCATTTTTTTGGTAATTAAATTAAATTTACAAATCAAATGAGACTTATTAAAAAATTAAGTAAATTAAAAACATTCACAAATATCTTTTTATGTCACAAACACAACTTTACCAGGCAGACCACACTAAAGGCGGCTATAAACGGTGCAGTCCGAAGACCTTATAACATGGAACAAAAACAAGAGATCCTTTTCTTTGTGGCAGCAATGGCTTTCAGCCATGGACTTTCTTTTCTTCAAAAACAGCTTGAGATAAGTGTGCATTCTTTTAATCGTCATCGTGGAAGATATTGTAAATTACACAATCATAGCGTGTCATGCAAGTTTCTACAAATTGTGACGTTGTTTTCTCCATGATCCAAATTTTTGTGGTGCTGCCATGTTCATCTTTCTTCTTCTGTGGTTTTCTTTTTTAGCTTGTGATTTGGGCTGCGTTCTCCGATAACGTTGTCTCTTAGCGTGCTACGAAGACTCAAAAGGTACACCTTTACTACAGTTATACCTTTCCTATGTGTTCGCTGAACTATACCTTAGGATGGTGCTTAAGGTAAACCTTCTTAAGTGCGACCTTAGCAGGTGCTGCCTATTAGGTGCTGGACATCAGCAGCGATAAGGTATAGCTAAGAGCGCTCCAGACCAACCTAATGAACGAATTACTTACAGAAGGTATACTTAACTAAGAAGGTTTCGGAAAACTGGCGTTAAAGATAAGGTACGTCTTAAGGTACAACTTAAGAACGACGTAGCATTAAGGTGGTTTTGGAGAATGCAGCCTTGGTCTTTTTCAGTTTTCTCAACAAACTGGCTCGTTCAACAGCACACACGTCACACTTTCAATCCAGCTCCCAAAGTTTTTTGACATGTTTAAAAATGATCGTGAGGTCGGGAAGTGCTTGTAAGGCACTCTTGTAATTTCTCACACACCTTACGACCCCTGACTATACGAGAAGAAACGATTTTCTTTGATAACCCAAAAAAAAAAAAAAACGCATGTGAGCCCGTACGACCTCAAAAATCTCATTGTGTATGCTCACCTTAACTGTGAAGTAATGGGACAAAATTGGTTAAAGTGAAAAATGCAATGACTGGTCAGCAAAGTGTGGCTGTTATCTGATTGGCTTGTTTAGACAGTGGGTGGAGTCCATATCTTTGTGGACTTTCGCGATATTGCATAGTCTGTTAGTAAACTACGCTCTGTGTATTAAACGCCACTCCATCTAAAAGCATTTGATGGACATTTACTAACTTATTACATAATCAGCTTCACTTCATCTTTCAAAGGACAAACAAAAGTCTTCTGGGTTTGTAACATGAGGGTGAGTAATTAATGACTGAATGTAAATTTTTGAATGAACTATTTTGGATGTATTGTATAAATGTATAAAAGTTAAAGTATTATAAACAAACATTAATTAACAATGAACATAGATTACCTAGATTAATAGATGCTAAAAACATTAATTAAGTTGCTTACATGCATTGGTATAATTGAGTGGGTTATGACATAATGTATATTTTAAACACATAAAAGATTAATTAGACATCACACATCACATCTGTCTTTAGCTTAAATTAGTTGACATTTGTGTTAAAAAGTTTGAACTAATGTTCATGATAGATATGTATTAAATAATGTTACCAAATTTATGTGTAACCATTGACTCTTTATGCATTTAATGTCTGGTTATAGTCTGTGGCTCTGCATATGATGTAAGGAACTGTGACCTTACATTATTATTCTTCACAAAATTTAGCTATTCATATAATGGCTGAACAGGCAATGACTCGTACCTTTTTAAAAGTCTGTTCCAATCTTCTGTCGGTTGTCTTGATGGGGGTGCTGCTCCTCCTGACCTCGTCCTCCGGCACTTCCCGAAACAGAAGCTCTGCTGAAGGAATAAAAACCCATACTGTCACCTGACAGCCACTTTCCCTATTCAAATCAATTATCATTAATGACACATAATTTCTTGTCTTTTTAAAGGTCTATTCAACTGATTGAGCTCATAAAGAGGCCTTTAATGGATGGGCTAAAAAAGGGACTCGTAACCACAAATCAGAACCTTCTGACCTGAAACAATCTGGCAGGTTATTGTAGAGTAATACAAATTAATTGTAAGGGGAACTGTCAATGTATGACGGAGTATGTGTTTTTGGCTTCACGGCAGGAACTTTGTTGCTATGCTTGTTTAAAGAGGGGAAAATAAACGCATTTGGAGAGCAGAACTTTCTGCTGCCTTGGGTTAATAAAAGTTTCATGGTGAACGTGGATGCTCATTTGTCGAATGAAAATGTTGTGAAATATTTACAAGTTTTTTTTTTTTCTGGAGCTGACCTTTGGACAGTAAGAAGCAAGGCTGAAGTTCTAGTGAGTCACAGACATGTCTTTCTCTGTAGCCTTATGCACACACCTCACACTTGCACAAAACAGCAAAAAAACAACACAACAATTCACATGTGCAACTTATTTACATGTGCATGCATGCGCACACATGTTCTTATTTGAGAATGATCACACCAGCAGGAAATTTTAAGGAACCATTACCAGTTCATACTGTGCTGCTAGCATCAGAAAATTTATAATTTAATAAAATATATTTTTTTTTAGGGCCGGGACTCAATTAAAAAAATTATCTAATTAATTAGAAGCTTTGTAATTAATTAATCAAAAGTAATCGCATAAAAATATTTAACCTGAGAACAGTGAGAAGTTTTTTCATATGGATTTTTAGTATACCATTGAATAATGACTCAATACATAAGCTTAAGCAACAAAATATTGTTTATTTTTGTTCATAAAAATAATAAAAAAGTCCATAAAAGTTCATAAAAAGTCCAACAGACCAATATTGTGCCGTGCGTGATTTCACATTGAGGCGTATATACTACACACAGCCGTTGTTCACTGAAGAGCTGCGCAGAACCACGTTCATTATCAGCGTGGATTTGTGCAGCTCGTCAGTGAACAACGGTCGTGTGTAGTATATATGCCTTAATGTGAAATCACGCACCTGATGGCATTTACCGCTGATTACAGGACAGGGTTTACTGACAAAATGCGCAAACACATCGACTGATCTGGATCGGAGCATCCCTACTTCCAAGTACATTCAGAACATTAGAAATGCTAGTTGGTGCTCCAGTATAATCGGTCCACTGAAACTCATCCAGTGAGAAATGTTCCGTGGTGTAAAAATAAGTGCACATTTAAAAAATGTAATGCGTTATTTTTGTGTAATTAATTAATGTAAATTAACCTGTTAAAGTCCCGGCCCTAATATTTGTATAATTATTAGGTTTAAAACTGAAAATTTCTATGGTCAAACTGTTTTTTTTTTATCTCAACACAAGTCTTCTGCTTCACAGCGGGTCACTATTTCCACTGTCAATCTAGAAGGACCCCAGATATCTGCTAAATTAGGCAGTGTGTAGAAGCACACAAATAAAAACAATCAATTATTCAGGTTTTAAACACTAAATGCTCTCTTTTTAAACAAAGTGACATGATTCATCTAGTTGTCTATGATTAATTGATTTTTTAAAGTGTTAAGATTTGTGTAAGGTATAAAGGCTTATAAGATTTTATTAAATTGACATTTCATTTTTTAAATATTAAAAAATTGCACTTTTCCAATGAAGGCCACGATTTACGTCTAATTAGCAAAACTGAAAAACTAACTGGGGGTGACATTTAGATTATAATCTGGCCAATTCTCACTATTAACTAGTTGATTATTAACATGCCCATTATTAAAATATTGGCTGTTTATTACTTATAAAGCAAATATTCTGCATGCCCATATTCTACATCCCTTATCCTACCCAATAATTAAACTAAACAATTACCTTACTGGCAACACTTTATAATGACTACACACTACGAATGATTAGTTAAGCATTAGTAAGCATTTATTTCATCCTTTATAAACCATTTTTCCAACATTATTAAGCATTAGTAAACAGTTTATGAGTGCATCTATAAATGCCTTGTTCTTGAGCATATATACATTATAATGTTTAATAATTGTATTTTCATAGTTTATTAATGATCGGTTTATCATTTTTTAAATTATTACATTATTTACAGACCAGTTATTTAGGAGTTGTCAGTGTTTACTAAAACCATTTAGAAAGTCTAAGTAAATGATTAATAAATTATTTAAATTTACATATTATTTAGACACATGATAATAGTTGTTGATTGTGGTAATAAATGCTTTATTAACACATGTTCCTGCTGTAATTCATGATTAAGTCAGGTAGTTATAAAACATTTAGTTGTTGCCAGACGTCTGTTTATACCTTGTGAAGCATTTATAATGCAGATGTAAAGGCTAATTTAAGTTCTAAACAGACAAGTTAAACAAACACAACACAGAGGTATACAGAACACAGACATATTTCTTCAAGATGTAAAAAATGTAATTGCACAACTCTACACTAAATTGTACACTCTACATAAATGAAAAACAAACCTTCAATTTCATAGAAAAAAAATGAAAGTGTACAGTTGTACAATTTTATATATTTTTTGCATCCTGAAATTAATCTTTTTGTATCCCTCTGTGTTGTTTGTTAATTTATTCTGTTAGGAAGATAACTGACCCTTAAAATCTCCTTTGTAAATTTAGATATGCTTATAAATCATGAACAATGCATAGCTGTATTTATAACTGCTTACTAATGACTATTTATGTTGGAACAATGCTTTATAAAGGATGAACTGACTATTTACTAATGCTTAACATAGTGTACAGTTATTATAAAAGTGTTACCAATGTTTTTTTTAAATACTAGTTATTAATCTATTACAACATGATCCATGGTTTGTGATGAAGAAGTCAGCATTGACTTCAGAAATGGCTAATTAAAAGAATTAGTTCATAAGAATCATTTGTTTGCAAACTGGAAAACATGTGGCACTCAGTGCTATATCCAGTAGGCAAAATGCTAATGGAATATGAAATATGGAATAGCTTTGATACATGGAATGTTACTGTTGTAGTAATAAAATTGGTAAAATAACTTTAATTAAATAACACTTCCTCACAACATTGCAATGGATTTATGCATGGAATAAAATAAGAAACATAAACTTGTGGTAACTAACTGAAACAAAACAGCAACAACAACAAAAATGTTTAAAGGCATAGTCCAAGCCATTTTGTTTACCATTGAATACCAATGTATAAAACACATTTTCTCAAAATGAATCTTTCACCAAATAATGTAAGTCACACATGTTTAGAACAATATGTGGGTAATTAAATTAAACAGAATTGTTATTTTATGTGAATTATGTATTTAAGTTCAAGTATAAACTTGGTCATTAAAGTAACCAACCTTTCCCCACAACATTGATTTAGGTAGGAATGTTACCAACTTTCTGCCAACTTTGGAAATGTCCCTACCAAGATTTGGCCAATTTTCCCCGAAGAAGGGTGTCTATACACTACAGATCGCTCTGATGGAGCGTTTGACGGATAGGAATGTACAAGCTCCTTTCTGAGGGCGTGCAAAGAGCCATGTGAGTTTGAAATCAATTGGGAATACAGCAAATTGGATTTCCAAAAGCACATCTGGACCCACCTCTCTTAAATTCTCAAGGGTTAATGGTCATGTCATAATTTTATTTCGTGATTTCACTGGAACAGAAAGCGGATGAAAGATGAAAGTGTGTGTCTGTGGCAGCTGCGTGTGGGGAAATGCTCCATACTGAATACTGCTGCCCTCTGTCACCTATGACCCAATTTTGCCACTAACCAGAGGGAAGGATAATATTTAATGAAACAAATCTTAATGTTGGTAAAAGGAGAACTTACAGTAGAGTGAAATAATCTCTGATATCTAAGGTTAAAGGTTATAAACCGTGCAATTGTTAATTACAACTGCTTGAAAAAAAGATGGCTGAAATGAAATATAACTATTTTAAAATATTTTAAATAGAAATTAGAAATACTTTTGTGGCAATGCTTTAAAATAAGTTTAAAGTGATAGTTCTCACGACAATAAAAAAATCCGTCATTACTCTCCCTCATGTCTCATTCTGTTCCAAACATCTAAGGACTTTTATTTATTTTGCAAAACACAAAATAAACTATTTTATAGAATGTTGGTGACCAGAGGGAATAAAAACAAATAATAACAAAATATTTTCTTTTATGATACACAGAAGAGAGAAAGGCAGAGCAGTAATGAGTACTGCACTACTGTCACAGCTAAAATAAAATCTAAATAAAATCCAAAACTAATAAAAATGACAAAAGCATAACAAAATTACTAAAACTTATATGAAAATGAAAAAAATAAAGGCTAATTCAAAATGTTAATAAAATGTTATAACAGTATACTAGTAATACAACATAAGCCAACAATCATATTAAATATGATGGGTAAGAGAAAGATCCATACAGGATATGAGACTTGAAATTATATTAAGGAATAATGTAATTTGACTATGTAGCATATTAGCTCATTAAGGGAAATGTAATTAATTCTTATTAAATATCATTAATTGCAATTATTTATATCAGCTGCCAGTAGTAACTGTAGCAGAATTACCATTAACTAATCTGTTCATTCAGCGAACATATAGTGTAAGTTCATATAAACGGTATTATGTTCGGGAACACGGTGTACGCCGTGCCAGCCGGAACTTAATTTCCAGAACTCTCCTTCCAATGCAGCAATCGACATCCACCAAAGGTAACAGCTGGTACCCCTTGCGAGGGTCTAGACTGCCCCAATGGCAGCTCCATTGGTAGCAAAGCGCCGGTGGAAGGAGGGGCTTTTTCCTCACCATCACCGTAAGACCTGACCGTCCCCTGCCAGAAGCAGAGCTCATGCGGCTTTCACCAATGAGCCCTACAACTAGGCAGAGGAACGGTTGCCCTTGCCGGTACTGGAGTCTGGTCCACAGCTCTGCGATGATCATCTTCCCAGAGAGAAAAGATGACTCATCCATAAATGTTGCCTCCACGTGCTTTACGCCCAGGCACGTGAGACAGCGATTGTGACGCCACCTGATGCCAGAGAATGACCCCATCCAGAAGCGCACGAGTGGTATGACATCTATAAAAAGACACGTCTTTAAAAAGACGAATCAACCATGAGCTGCTCTTTTAGTGTGCTGAGGCACACAGGGTAGATGACCGCATGCACACAACAGTGGGGTATTTTCATACTTGCTAAGTAGATTGGACATCTCAAAGCGAGATTCCTATTCATCGGACACCGCTAGTAATGTCAGAAATTGTAATTTTGCTACAAGCTCTGTGGACCCCCCTAAATGTTTATCTAAGTAGATGTAAAAAAAATTATTTAATCCGAAGTTTATTCCTCTGAGCGCGTCTTCTTGAGGTATTTATTCATCACAGCGCGTCTTTTTCTGAGGTAAATTCAGTCTTATTCCTCTCAGCACGAAGAGGGATGAACTTCAGGTAAACTCTTGCTGCTTTGTTTGTGCTGATGTGGGTGTTTACATGCCGCGCACTCTGTGTGGATGATTATCATATTGTTCAAGCAGCGCGGGGCGTGGTCGCATTAAGAGATAATGAGGGAGACGCGAAAGATTGGACATCACGCTGGTTTCATGTGAATTACTTTATAACAGAATATTTGTTTTCGATTAGACTATCTTAGTGTAATAGTAAACATATCGAGCTTTCTACAAATATAACGCATGTCTCTATGTGCATTATTTGCTGAGTTTCATTTTAGTAACTCATTGCTCATTGAAGATCACGCAGACCAACGCGGCAGACAGTGCACCCTGTATGTTTTCTTCATTTTCGAAATACACAAACTTGTGTTAATATTATATGTGTATACAAATGAAAGTAGACCCTTCACAGATTCGATTGATGTATTGCTCTTATCTGTAGGATCAAAACTCAATGTGTAATTTAAGTTCGTATTGGCGTCATCAGAAAAAGACACCTCAACCTGCATATATGCGGCAGCGGACCTCAGGGGGTTAATACAATGGCATTAGCAAAGCTGTCATTCAGTTATGGCAATGGGCGTTTTGTTTTCCGACACGTGCTGCAGCGGTAGACCAATCATAAAGGACTGCGCCATCTGACCAATCACAGCAGTGAGAGCTCACGGAAAGGAGGGGTTTAGACAGACTGATTCTGCAAACTGCTTTACATGACTAATTTACGAATAATTTAGAAATGGGTAAAATTCTATTTTTGAAGAAAACTAAAGTGTTTTTTTTTAACCTTGCATACATGTAAACCTGTTGTAAGAGACTCATAAAGCAATATTAGCAACCTTTAAAATGCAGTCTCGAAGCCCTGATGGTTCCAAGGTTTTGGATTGGCAATCATGTTCTTCCTGGTTTGAAGAGTGATGGATTCCAAAGATGTCCTGACTGATGATTGGTAGATGAAATGGGAGCTGAGAAAGAGATCTGTCATGATCTGTGGATCTTGAGTTACATGAAAAGTCAAGGCCTTGGCCCAGTGTAAAACATAGGTGTTGCCGTGGAGTTAAATCCTCATCTTAATGTCTCACAAGACTGCAGACTGCGCTGCATCTAGGCCCACCCGATGCGTTTGTGCCAGGCCAGGCTTAGCTAGGAGACAAGAGAGATGGTGGGCGTCCAGCATCCAGAAAAAGCAAGGCAGGTCTCTGCCGTGGGTCTTTTGAAACATGTCGAGGTCACACCACTGGGTCAAAGAGCCAATAGTGTGTAGATTATTTGGAGGTTTATAGCTCTTTGTTTCTAAGCATAATAATGTGCATATGCACTGGATTGGAGGTTGATGAACAAATTAGAAGCGATTCTTAAAACACTGAATGCTGCAAAGATATCAACATATAACATACACTCGCAATTAGATTGTCTGAAGACGAGTATTTAGACCCCGAAGACGAAATGTAGGTCAGTAGGTGATATTAGCTATTGATCTATCATAAACATGCATAAAACAGTATACCCATATACAATGCTTTGTTTACATTCCTTCAAGCAATAAACCTTATTAGTCTTATTAGTTGGTTGCCATGGAATCAGAGGACTGTTTTGCCTTCCTGCCCTCCTTACCCATTGGGCAGGTAAAGAGGTATTAAAGTGATTTGCGCAGGGTCTGAAATTAACACTCGCCACTCGTCAAATGCAAGCAAATTCTGGCGAGCTAAATTTAAAGCACCATCCTCCAAATGGCGAGTAAATCCTTTTTTACCAGTAATGTTAATCAGTATCAGTTCTCGCAGATCTCTGTGATGCTCCCCCGTGTAGGGTTGGGTACCGAAATCCGGGAACCAGCATGACACCGGTAGCTAAGTTACTGGTGTGTACTGAACCGAATCAAAACGCGGATTTCAGAGCCATGCCTGAACGACAAACCCAACAAATCTATGCCATTAATAAGCGAGCGCACCACTGATGCTGGTGCGTGCGGTAAATAATTTCTGCGAGAGGAAACTAGATCTATATGCGAAGAAACAGGATCCCGCAAGCTCATTTCAAACCCTCGTGGGCACATCATATGTCATCTGCGCACGATTATTCTTGCACTCGATATTCTCTCACCTGCTCGCACGAACATGTTTAATTGTGGGGCGTCAGTTTTGGATACCTGTAATAAGAGGATTCATTCTCTTGACTTGAGACATGGCATTGGATCATATGTTAGTTATTGTTTAAGATTATTTTATTTATTCATTAATTATTTATTTTGTATTTATTTAATGTAATTTAATGCACTGTTCATAGAGTAGATCTTTTTCAGATACTTTATGAATAGACTTTTTATACTTGTTAAACCTTTCATGCAATTTCATGATAAATCATTCAAGTGAACGATTGTATTTTAAAAACTAATAATATATAAGATAATATTAAAGATATCCAAACCAAACTTTTTTTTCACATTTGTTAATATTTAGTCATAGAGTGGATACTGGAGTCCCATATTGAAATTCCTTCCATAACCCACCTCAGACTGACCAATTTATGCAGAATTAGGGCATGGAACTTGGCATTAATAAACACTTAATTTACTTGGCATTAGATGAACTGGAAAGGATCATTGCAATCCCCCAAAAGAAAGGATTCAGAATGTTTATAAGAGTTTATACAATGGAACAGCTTAATACTCATCAGTTACATTACAATACATTAAGTAGTGCAAGTGATCCCTTTGAAGTATGTTGCATAGGACAATGTGTGATACCTTGCTTTTCCTCCTGCTGATGCTCCCGTAGGTCCCACACTGCAACTCTGTCGAGGGCTGCATTTAGTTCCTCTTCCAGACTAGCTCTAAACATATCCAACAGCATCCAAATTAGATGGCAGAATTACTACAGTGCCAAGTAATGCTATTTAGATGAACTATGTTTTTAATACAACCTGAAAAAAAAAAACATTTATTTCAATATTAATACCACTTCTGAACATCTCTGTTATGTATTGATTTAACTAATTTGCTATTGATTTGTACAGTCTATTCACTGACCACGAACTAACTAATAACTAATTAACATGGATTGGTCTTGATCAAAAGAAAAATTTTAATCAGATGACTAAAACTTTTTTTAAAAGGTGTGTTAGATGAGTTTTCATTATCTGCATTCAGGTTTAAACTTAATATGTGATGAGGTTACACTACAAATCATGTGTTTCACTTTCATGGGCTGAGTTTTAAAAGCTATAATAAAAAGAGCAGACAATGTGATTTCGGAATTTTCCCAACCAAGTGTATTAACAAAATCTAAATACATATTAAACTATTTCTTTGGATTCTATAATTTTTTTCCCTCTTTTCTTTACTACTGATCCCTATCAACTTGGGGTTAGTCAAACAACAAAAGGATATTTTACAAGTATCCAACAATGTTTTTACATTTTTGTGAAATCATCCGCGATGTTTCAATTAATGCAAGCTCACGGTATATGCAAGTATGGATTTGCACAAGCTCACTCCAATCATGCTAGAGACGAGATGCATGAAGTTTTAAATGGAACCATCCCAAAAAAAAACCTCCCCGAATACTAAATGCATGTTAATGCCAGATACAAACGAGACCACGATGTCACTATGTTACTTGACAACTATGTATGTTGTTTCTGTGCATGAATTTACAAAAAAAATTTTTAGAATAATTTTTATTCTAGGCTGTGAATACAATAAGTTTCTGTCAAAGTGTCTTAAGCTGCTGCTTTTGAAACTTCCTCTTTTACCTTTAAAAAGCTTCAACTCTGACACCATCCAAATCTCTCCCCTACTGAGATGAAGATATAAAAAGAAACCCTGCTAATTAAATAGCTCTTAATTCACCAAGAAATCAAAGTGCTAAGTGACAAGAAACATAAAACCCCTGGCTGGGGTGTGAGGATTTCTTTTCACCTAGACTGAGAAGGGATTGGGGTGGGGAGCAGGGGGATCTGAACAGACAAGTAGCGAATCTAAACCCAATTATGAACCACCAATTAGCTGTATGCATTCTGGAGACTAATTAAAAGGGGCAAAAAGAGGCACTTTCAAGTTATTATTAGGACCCAAAAGAAGCCTGCTGAGGATTTGGGTAGGTCCCAGTGAGACATCTGCACCTGAAACACACACCTAGTTCCCCTCCCATTTGTTCTAGAGCAGCGGTAGAAGAACCTCTGCTGAATTGCAGTGGCTTAGCTCATCATAGTGTAACTACTAGCAAAAAACTATGGGTAATACTCCAGTTGTACCACAACAAGGGACTTGTGTCCCCCCACCCCCCACCCCCCAAAGAAAGGATCCACTAATAAATTCAGACGGAAATGAACATCAACTCCCTTTTCTAATCACCACGTTTCACCTATTTTTGACATATAACCTGTGCTTCTAAAATCAACTCCTTGTGCTAAAATGAAGCAAATATAAGCAGCAGCACAAGGTGGTTTATTAGCATTCCAGCTGTGGAGATCAGCTGTGGGTCTCTCATGACCCCACCAGTCACTCTATCAAAACACAGCAACTACAGCTTCTCTGTTCATGTCAACAGCATAGATTTGTTTTTAGTGTTTTTTGTGAGATAGTGTGAACCTCTGCTCTATCAATCCCCTCTGCTTTCCAGTCCCAGCTTGTCTTTGAGCGAGTACATCATTTGAATAACAGATGTTTATTAGTATGGGACGGTTAGCAGGCCCCTCTCTAGAGCTCACATGCTTGTTGGATACATTTCGGTATAAATGAAAAACTAAAGTTGAGATGGAAGGAGAAGAATAAGTAAAAAAAGAAAAGAAAAATCACTGTGATTGGATGTTCTCTGAACAGAGTTATCTGAGCAATAACTAACAACTTATTCCCACACAATCCTATTACATGTATGACAACTACAACTAGGCCAATGTGAACAGGAAGACAACAATAACTGCAAAATCCCCAAAAAAGTTCTAAACAGCTCTTATATTCTATGCAACTAAATACACGTAGCAGCTGGTTGGTAGCAATTATTTGCACTACAGGACAGACATTATGGTACTGCGCAACATAACTTGACAGATCAAAACTAATATTCCATCCAAGATCAGAAATATAACTAAGAGTGGTTTGCTAACTACTGCATTCTTATGCAAAAACATGTTGCTGAAAGGGAGAAATTATTGGCCTGTTCTTGCACTGATGAACACGTCATCAGTAAAGTTAATGATCGAAAAAAGAACAGATTTGGAGAAATTTAGCATTATATCATGAAATAAATAATTTGGTGCCGTCAGAGTGAAAGCCCAAAAGCAGATTTGAAGGGTTACTCCAAAACCAAAATTGTGTCATTAATCACTTACCCCAAACCTGTAAACGCTTTGTTCATCCTTGGAACACAAATTAAGATATTTTGGATGAAAACTGGGTGGCACCTGAGTGCCCCATTGATTTCCAAAGAATGAACAGTGTAAAGGTCCAGAAAAGTATGAAAGACATAGTCCATCTACCATCAGAGGTTCAGTCTGTATTTTATGAAGCTATGAGAATACATTTTGTACGCTAAGAAAACAAAAACAACAACTTTATTCAACAATCTCCATGTCATTTATCAGGCCAAGTTACTTTTAAATAATTTACCACACCCTTTAGTAAAAAAGTCCATCCACTGTTGTCCCTACACTTCAAAATCCACTCACATATTTGTTAAGTTGTTTACACTCTTAAAATATTTATCTGTTTTATGATTCAGATGAGACCACTTTCTCTCACTGGAGAAAGCAATATTATGGATTATTTGTGGATTATTGTGATGTTTTCAGTTGAACGGAGGATCCACTTGTGAACGAGTGATTTAATGCTAAATGCATTCAAATCTGTTGAAGAAACAAACTCATCTACAGCTTTTATGGCCTGGGGGTGAGTACATTTACAGGAAATTTAGCCAATTTACTCACTCAATTGTTAACTCAGGTTTTTCCTTTAATAGCATTATAAGGCAAATAAAGCAAAATCGTGATTAAGCTTTAGATTACTGTAAATTAATCACATTCCTAGTGCATATGTAAATTTAGCCAATAATAGATTAATCAGATTAATACCTATATTTGTGTTGTGACTATATTTGTACCATATGAATGCCATATGAATATGCACCTGTACATCTTAAAAAATATATACACACACACACACACACACACACACATATATAGATAGATAGATATACACAAAAACTGCTATGTTAAACAATGTTGAATAATTAATATTTGTTGCATAATGTGAAATATTAGTATGTTGTTCGGCATCTTCAGCAGTGTTTCTTGTACATGCAACAAAGTATTCAGCAATGGAATTTAGATTTTAAATTACTCTCCAGAAGTATATCATCAATTATATTCATTCACAATCTGAAGTCCTCTTAACAACTGTATGAGGAGGGATATATAATGCCAACACATCAATAAATGTGACCCTGGACCACAAAAGGGTACAGTTTTTTCAGTGAAAGCTGAAAAAATAAGCATTCCATTGATATGTGGTTTTTTAGGGTAGACCAATATTTGGCCGAGATATAACTATTTGAAAATCTGGAATATGAGGGTGCAAAAAACAAACAAACAAAAAATAAATAAATACTGAGAAAACCACCTTTGAAGATAAAGCCAAAAATTACGTTTTTATGTATTTATGGTAGGAAATGTACAAATGTTCATTATATTAATATAATATAATATTGTAATAATATTTTGATCATAACAAAACTGGTACTAGTGACAGTATATAAGGTAATTATTTTGTTTTAGAATTAGCATGTTACATTACAGTTTTTGTAATATTTTATCATATATATATATATATATATATATATATATATATTTCACTTTTATATTTCTTTTTCACTCAGTGTCAATAAGTCTTTATAAATGAATATGTAGTAGCTTTTATGTTTTAGAAAATGGGTCCATTGCAAGTGTGGTTCCCCCCACAATCCAAAGACATGCTGCATATGTGAAACTGAGACCATAAATTGCCCGTAGGTGTGAGAGAGTGTGTGAATGTGTGAGTGTGTGTGTGTTAACCTTGCAATGGACTGGCCATCCATCCCAGGTGTTACCAAGAAGCTGGGATAGGCTCCAGCATCCCCATGACCCTACATAGGACAAGCGGTTTGGAAAATAGATGGATGGATGGTCCCTCGCAAGGAGATCATTAAATTTGGGGGCCCTTAGCATGAAAAAGTTTGAGAAGCACTGTACTAGAGGTCATTGACATCCCTTGAATTACTGCCAGGCAAATTTTGGGTATTACATGATTATTTATTTTAAAAAAACAAGAAGAAAAAACAAATAAATTATATATATATATATATATATATATATATATATATATACACTTCTGCAAAAAATGTGCAATCTGTGTGAATAGGCTCACATCCATAGTAAAGACCCATTTACACCAAAAATGATATAATATAATAAAGAAAATAATAATAATAACTATATTACTGTTCATATCAACATAATAACCTGATAACAAAGCATTTGCTAAAGGCTTGTCGTCTACTTATTTAAAAGCTCAAGCTCTTTAAAGCACAATTGCTTCTATCTGACTGTTATCCATTTTACTGTTTATCAGCTAAAAATAGTACTTTAGTATATTATAGTATAGTATAGTATAGTAAGTATATAGTATAGTAATTTAAATTATATTGTTCCTCTGTGTTGTTATCGTTATATAGTTGTGGTGTGGAGTTCCCTATTTTTATGGAATAAGAATAACAATTATTAAAACAATATAGTTATTGTTATCTCTTGCAGTGTGAATGTGCCTTAAAATACAGCAAGATAAAAATCCTATCATACAACTATAAGACTCCCATTTGAATTCAAATCCAGAATAATTGAGCTACTATGCAAGAAAAGAGATATTTCAATAAAATTTGCTGCTTTTAAGTTCCCTTTTCTAAGAGTGAGCTAAAAGAAACAGCAAAACATTCAATCATTGAATAGTGAGCTGCATATTTTAAGGCATCATTAATCAAACAAATAATTAATGGTGGGGGCAAAAGTTGTGCTAGTCTTCAAAACAGACATCAAGCATTCTGACTTTATATGTTCTTCCATTTCTGTCTCTCTGTCTGGGACCCAGGGCAAAAGACACTCATTACTCCTAATACCTTACAGCAATCAAGATGAAAAGCAAAAAACAGCAGCACAAGAAGGGTAAACTTTATTAAACTTCATTAAAGTCAAAGTCGGGGATCATGTTTGTAATGGTCAC
Organism: Enteromius afrohamiltoni; assembly: GCA_034779775.1. NCBI lineage: Eukaryota > Metazoa > Chordata > Actinopteri > Cypriniformes > Cyprinidae > Enteromius > Enteromius afrohamiltoni. Next base: position 3,118,096 of record JAUYWG010000031.1, read on the forward strand.
ACTCAGTGGAGGGCGAGCAGCGTAAATCATCTCAAAGGCTTTTTTCCAGCTTAATGGCTGGGTAATTTATACTTTGATGTCGTTTGAGTGTAGCTATCACTGTCTAAGGGCTGTTTATTCTGTTTATGAGGCCTAAATAATTCCTGGCTCTTTTTACCCATAAACCCTAAGCAACAATTAACAACTGCGGACATCCCGAGCAGAGGCAGATGCATAATGAGGAAGAAAGAGCAGATGAAAAAAAGCACTAAGAGCGGGGGGAGCGATTACAAATGGGCACTGTGCAAATGATACCAAAGCGAATCCAGTCTTGTCTCGCTACAAAACAAGATATTTTAATCTCAAAGCATCCAACATGCTGCTTTAGTTGCCCCAGCAATTGACTGAATTGCTCAATTGAAATTGAATGTTCTCTCCAGAGAGCTATCCAGACCTCTTCTTGACAATGGGTGTGGGTCGCCTATGCAGGCGTTCCTCTGTTATTAAACACAGGCATTCATTGGTCGTTCTGTTTTCCTGCTGATTTTAATTTGCTATTAGCAGTCAGCACATATGTCCCTACGGGAAAAATATCTAAATGATTATCTACAGTAAATGCACACTAAAATATACAGACATATAGAGGTGGTCCTGAACAAATACAGGTAATGTGTCAATGTAATGCTTTTTTTCTAGAACAAGTCTTTTTTTTTTTTTTTTTTAATATCTGAATTTAAGTTATACGGTATTAAAAAAGAAGAAAATTTGATTGAAGTGGATCTTTTTTTGTGTATCCAAATTTGGTAAGTGCACAATAACGCCCAAATATATATACACACAATCAATTAAAATTTTACAGAGCAAAAACCAACAAGGAACACAATTTGATAGTCATTTGTGTTGGAAATGCCCCGTTTTACTCAACTGCAGAAGCTGAAGTTAAACAATGAATGAACACAAATAAACTAAAGCGATTTTCTTATTGGGGTAATATGAGATCAATTAGATGCACAATATTACCGCTTGTTTATGTATATATATTTAACATAATACCTAATATAATATACAATAACTAACGTTGCACTTTTCCTTGCACTAAAACTATATGCTCTTTTAAACAAAAGTTTACTAAAATGAATGAATACTGATTAATATTATCAATAGATATTAACAATATTTAATTGTATAATAGCAATTAAGCATGTATTGGATGGGTAAAAAAACTCCTTTTTACAAATCAACATTTTAAGTTTAATTACAAAATAACTTTATTTTTCAAAATCAATGAAAACAAAGATGTATGAGAACTATATGCTTTCAACTACATTTTTAAAAGATTTATCCTTTTCTTTATCATTTCACTGACCCACTTAACAGCGAGGCCTAAAAAAAGACATCTCCGTTCGGACTCAATATCTAGCTAAAGGGTACAGAATAGGAGACCTTCAGACTGTAAAAAGCACTTGAAGGAAACGAGTGCAGCGAGATAAGGCAGAGGCAGCCCACCGCTGCTCTGTAAGTATCCAGCAGCCGTCTCGGCCGGCAATTAAGACAGCCTAAAACTACAGGCCTCAATAAGGTAATTAACCATTAGCAGATCATCGCGACGCTTATGAGTGCAACCTTCACAAGCACAATCATCCTAATACGGTCAGTAAAGCGGCAACCTGCCATCTTCTGCCAGCGCAGACCCATTGCCACGGCCCATCCTTAATTGTGGGCCATCAACAGTAATTTAGCTCGCTGTCCCACATAACAGCTTGATAAACAAGACCGGCCTAATTACACCTTGCACGTTCCGACCCAATCCTCTCAGAGCAAACGATAAATAAAGCAAGGTTAAGTGCAAACGAATAGAAGCCAGGGAGCGGAAGAAACCGAGAGCGTGCAGGGGACCTGTGCTTCCACAATCACATAGTCGGTAATGTTCGTCTCCGGCAAGTGGAGATCAAAGACAGTGCTCCCCTTCCACCTCAACATTGTAGGGTTTTTTTCCCTTTCTGCTCTGAAAGCACGAGTTAGGCTGGCCTAAGTTTACTCAGTGCTCGCTGGAACGGGCATGACAGGGATCACGGCTAACCCCGAAGGACAGGTGCTGCGTGGCTGGAAAGAGAGCAGCTCCCTCGTGCTCCTCGCAGGTCACTTCCAAGCAGCGCGTTAGTGTGAGCGCGGCGGCAGAAGGCCCTTAACGGGGAGTGTTGGCTGCTAGCCTGTAATTAGCTTGGACAGCTCAGGCTCAAAGAGAGAGAGGGAGGCAGCCAGGCTACATCATAATGAGCTCAGCTGGGATTAGGAGGACAGGCAGCCGGCAAGGTGGGGGCGTGAAAAGAGTGAGCCCTCCTGTACGAGCGAGCTGGGGGTAGAGATCAAGCAGGGGAGGGCCAGGCCGCACTGGCTGGCAGGGTTAGACCCCTCAGCAAAGGATGGGCCAAATGAGGCCTGGCAAGGGAAGGACCAAGGCGGCCTAATGAAGCGCGACACCTCCAGCAGACGAGATCAGCAGTAATTAACACACGCGCGGGCACGGACTGTCACTGAATGTACCCCCGAAAAATCTCCAGGGAGCAAACCTCAAGACAGGAATGTCAGTGTGTTTAGCTGCAATAAATGTCTGGAGTTGCACGGAGCATCTGTATTTAGTGTTGTGTTAAGGAAGTTGTTTACAGAAAAACCTGAAATCATTTTATTAGCTTTTCTTTTTTTGTGTGTGAGAGCAGTACAGTGTGACAAATGGATCGAAAGATTTAACATACTAGCTTTGGAAGCACTTACAGTGAGCCAAAATTTCAGTCCTAGAGGCAATCACTGTAACTTTGGGTTATGAATGTGCTAAAAGGCATTGAGATGGACAGCTTTTTTCCCTTAAGTTCTGTTTGAAATGACAATATCATTTTCCGTGAAGTGTCAGCAGTCATCTATGTGAAATTGCAGTAGAATCCCCGCTGGGTGCTAATAATGACTGTGACGGCTCACCATGATCTGACAAAACGACAGACACTTACTTGTCAGAGAGTAGCTTCTTGTTCTCCTCTTTATAAAACACCAATTCATTCCATAAATCCTCGCTGTCCTGCTGCACGTGTGTTTTGCATTTTGACCTGAACCAAAAAACAAACAACAACAAAAACCAGTTATACAAATAGCAGCATCTTTCTGACTTGAAACATATGAGATTTTTAGGCTTGCTACTCTCTTTCTGTTAAAAAGAAGTTACAGTAATTAATCTCCAAAACCCAAAACGACAGAAACATTTATTATAAGATCTTCTCCTCAAGTACTTTCTTCTTAAATATACCCATATAATTGTTATTATGGCGAACTGTTATCTTAAAGAATTCTAAACTGCCAAGAAGCCACCAGAAGTTCTTGAACCACCAAGTGTTTGAAACACAAGTGAGCATCACTTACTGATGCCTGATATTTGACCAAAAAAGTGGGACAGGATTGTCATTTTTGTTTATTTATTTTATAACCATGCTTTTTGTCTTTAATTGTCACTGCAGACATTAACTGTAATGTCTCTGGTCAGTTTACAGAGGACTAGTGAAATGAAATCATTGTCTACTGCAAAATACCCAACACAAAAAATGTGCCCCCGGAGCAGTGGGCAGCCATTGCTGCAGCGCCCGGGGAGCAGTGCCTTGCTCAAGGGTCTCACCTCAGTTGTGGTATTGAAGGTGGAGAGAGCGCTGGTTATTGGGTTACAAGTCCAACTCCCTATCTATTAGGTCACGACTGCCCCAACATTAAGCTGTTTAATCATTTACATTCAGTTATTGTACTAATAAAACCTAATGTAACAACATAATTACATAACACACAGTGGATAATTAGCTATGAAAAGATGTGGATAGTCATTTTTGTGGCTAACCTTGTTCATGTTTCATGTTTTCGAGTTTCCCGTTCAGACAAAAAAAAGAGCGAATGAGAGAGTGTTTACTGGTATTCATGACATTTTTAACACCCCAAAAAACATGTTTCAACTAATTTTGTGCCTGTGTTGTTAGTAGATTACATGCACCCGGTTATCATCGGCTCTGCTTTTTTGCAATCTTATGTTAATTTGCCCTGCTCTTGGTGGGCTGTGTCGGTCATTATGGAAATGATCTGGCAGCATCTGTGTTCTTTAATTTGCCATTGTCATTAGATCACCCGCATAGAACATTTGCATTGCAAGAATGTACTTCAAATATAAAAATATAAAGTTCAAATATAAAAACATTGACTTATTAGGTAACGTTTACAAAGTGTAAATACTACCTCATGAAATCAGATGATTTCTCATTTTCAATTCAATAGAATAGGAAATGTGGTGGATTGTTGTTATTTAATTTACTTTAAGAGAAGAACGGAAACAAAAAACTTCATACTCATTTATTTCTCTTTACATGGTGAAGAAATACATCAATAACTTGTGTAAAAAGAAATAAAACATGAAATCAGATATTCATTGCAAATGTGTGTTTTGAATCATTTGTGTTCAATCTGTGCCAAAATGAAAAACATAAAGTTCAGTGCCTTCCACTGACACTGTAATAAAAAAGAACAACAAAATGTCTCTCTCAGTTTGCACACTACTTTTAAGTCAATATTACACAAGCGGAACAGCTCTGTAACACAAATACTATTTAAACCCTATTCCACAGACACTTTCCTATCATAACGTCCTTGAACCTACTGTATGGCAGAGTGCCTTTGGGTTCTGTGGGAGCAGTCCTACATCACGTGAAAACATTCACCCTGAGAAGCCACTCCTCAGCTAACAGCTTAACAAGCAGCAGCCCAGAGATCTTCCGTCTTAATCCATTGTGAAATTCAGTATTAAAGCTATGAATGGTCTCCTGAAGGACATACTCATGAAACAGACCTTAGAGAAAGACATCTCCATTCCCCTCAAGCATCCTTCACCTCCATCTCCCTTCATTACACAGCGAACGAGTAAACTGCGAGAACTTTTCTGAAAAGGCAGCGGCTAATTTCTTTGATTCAGCGAATCTGTTTATGAGTGCAACTTTGATCAGCGTGTGGATGTTTTAATAAGTTTTAATTTTATTTACGCATCCCCACGCACCCGGTCTGATTTACAAACTTGAAAATCCCTTCTGGAGAAAGAGAGGGTATGTTTTTATGTTTTGCTAATAGTGGTAACGCTAATCGTGAGTGACGTTGTGGGTTACACAGGGCTGCAGCATTCTAATGAGATGTTAGTCTACAGCCGAGCTCTGAGACTCCTGCTGGGGCCTGCTCTCGCTTGTGCTAATACATGTGTAATAACACTAACTCTTCTAATATAACCAGATTGATGCATGCCTGACCATCAGAAATCGTTCTTTGGCCAGAAGGCTAGCAGATCGCTAACTAATTTTCCACGGGTTTTGAGGCATTAGGCACATTTGCATAACTGTTCAAAACGAGTTTGTTCAGCAGGTAAATGCAACAGCCCTGCTAACTCAACTCCCCGAGGAGTTACTGACACTACCAGCTCTGTATGGAATATGAACATTCCCGTAACAGGACTGGAAAGCTTAATAAAACAAGAGCTCTCTGGAAAAGTAAGTGTTTTCCCCCCCTTATCAAAACTAAGAGGAAGGAGATTATCAGAGACTCTTTCTCTTTTGTGCCTCTGTTACACGCACACACAGAATAGAGGTGGGTAAATTCACACTCCTTTCACACGGGATCACGTTGCACTGCTGTTTTCTTTAATTAACCCAAAGAGAGCACAGCTGACAAGGTCAACACTTGCATCCCGTGTGGATACTCAACATACGCTTCCATTATATACATTTAAAAGGCTTGTGAAAAAGAAAGGGGAAAATGTTAAGGGGGTTGGGGAAATTGTCATGACATTTTGCTGCTTCTAGGGGTTTAGGTTAAAACCAAAGACTCAAAGGAGGGAATCAAAACCTTTTCTTACAATCTTCCCCCCTACTTTTTTCTTTCTCTCTATTCTGCCGATATAAACAGTCACCTTGGCCTTTTCAGGATGAAGTACTTCTACACCCCTCTTCATAAGAGCCAAAGCCTGCGCTGCATTTCACAGAGATTAGAGTAAGGGTGAGAAACAATGCTACAAGTCTGTTAAAACTACTTATTTTCTTTTTTAAGCAAGTGGAAACGTCAACCAAAGAAGAGTATTTGTATATTCTTATTCTATCCTAAAATTACCTTTTTTTTTTTTTTTTAACTACAGTTGCTAGGACGCATACTTTAGATCACCTTTTCAAAAATCAGTACACATTTTCCTTACTAACTTTTAGCTTGGCACAGCTACAATTTCACAGTACAATCTAAATTCACAGTAAAGTACTATAGTACTTCATAGATTTCATTCAGCTATATTCAGCTCAAAAACTTGCGCTTATCGATTTATTTGTAATAATTTCCAGTTAGATCTATAGATTTTATATGAAGCCATTCTTTAATAATGCAAAGCTTTGTCACTCAATAAACAATGTCCTAAAACACTAACAACAGGTAACGTTACACAATATTTTCATCTGTATTTTTCCAAAAAATAATAGCCAGTAGTCATTGTTTACATTACAGTGCAAAATTATTCAGTGAAATTAAAATGAAAAACTAAAACTTGCTACTTCTAATTTCTAATTCTATTGTTTGTTTTGGTTTTAACTTCAACAGTTTTAAAAACACTCAAATCGATTCGAAAAGTATATAAAACTTTGGTTGTGTCTGAGTGAGCAAAGATTTAAAAACATTTAAAAGTAAGTAGTCACAATGTATTTTAACTAGTGTTTGTGTCAGGATCTGTACAAAACCGTAATAAGCAAGAGGATGACAGCCACATTTATATTATTATGTGCAAATATCAAGTTTTAAATAGTACTTACAAGTCATGGGTATCTTCAGCTTCCTTCAGCCGCTCTGTCACTGTTCTGTAATTGGTCTGAATGATGCGTAAACGGTCATGATGTTTGGCATGGGCTCTTCGCAGATCCTCATTCTCCTTAGTCTGTAGTTTACAGATGACCAGACACACATACAAACACAATTAAAATCTTTATTGTATGAATTAGATGAATTCACATGCTCAAATGTGCACACAACCATGACAATGGCCAGTGGGCAATCACGGCCTAAATGTTATCATCCAAACACAAACAGCAATTGACACAAACCTAAGAACACACTGAACATTTATTAACTGTGTGAACAAAGTAAAGTAGACCTACAAAGAAAAGATAAGGATCATAAGTGACTATAAGATTATATAGGACTATAAGAACCTAATATCAAGAAGTCCACAAACTCTCAGACAGAATGCAGACTTTCTTAAGCCAAGACATAAGTCAAAGGTCATACAAACACAATTAAAATCTTTATTGTATGAATTAGATGAATTCACATGCTCAAATGTGCACACAACCATGACAATGGGCAGTGGGCAAACACGGCCTAAATGGTTAGAGAGTCAGACCACAGGATGGGTGCCACAGCAAAAATGGCTGCCCATTGCTCTGGAAGTGCATTTACGGTGTGTGTGTGTATTTGTTTACTGTTTGTACTCACTTTTAATCACTTAAGAGTTTAAAAATCAGAGTCAAACGTTTTCACTATTAACTTTGCTTATTAGCATGCAAATCACTAGCATGATGGCTGTTTATTAGTTTATAAAGTGATATTAATGCACTATTCTAAGCCATATTTTCGATTCCTTAATACTACACCTAGGGCTGGAGGTAAGCGATTATTTTTAAAATGATTATTCTGGCAATTATTTTATCGAATAGTCGACTATTCTAATGACTAATTAGATGATTTATCGAACTATTATTTTTCTGTTGCATGATAAAAAAAAACAACAAAATCACTAATTGCCCCTAAAGATTAAATAAATTACTTTATTATACAAAAATATCCAAAGCCAAACATCTTCTGCTTAAAACAAAATAACAGCAGTGTTATACAAATTGGTTTTGTAAATACCAATAACTCAAGTTTAACGTTTTTTGCCGTGCTGCAAGTGTTTGGTGCTTCAGTCGAGGTAACCTGAAGACGGCTGTGCACTATTAGCGCGGACACGCCCCTCAGGGGAGCTTCGGCGGGAGAAGTTGCAGTTATCACTGCGTGATTTAATAGGCTTCAGTTAAGGGGAATAAAGGAGTGGGCGTGATGTGTCGACTACTGGATTTGACGTCGACATTTTTTTAGAATCGATTCATCGACGTGTCGCTGCAGGCCTACCTACACACCACACCTAAACTTAACAACTACCTACTAACTATTAATAAGAAGCAAATAAGGAGTTTATTAAAAGTCGTAGCCAATAGTTAATAGTCAAAATTGACCCTTTGCAGGGGATCTGACCAATCATAACAGCCGAATCTGCCATTTTTGTCAGTCAATAAAAAAAGGAGAGTAGATTAATGTCAGTGGACTTAAATTGAAAATGGTGTGTTTCATGTACATGTTTTCACGGTTTAAAAAAAATCCTTCTGATGTTAATTAGTTTTTTTCATGCTTAATTAATATGAAAAGATGATCGGTTCTTATTCCATTTGAACTGAGGTGTTACAGTGATCTGTCACATTTAAAAATATAAAAGGATAAGACACAGCAGTTACATACTGACAAAATGGTGCCATTAGTGGCATTAATGCAATGGATTGTGTAAAAGTAACCTCTCATTGGCCCACCAAATCTCACTGGTGTGTCAGTTTACTTTACAGTCCAAGGAGAAGAAAAAAAATCTGACTCCTCACCCTTACAGGAAAAAAAAAAACTGGATTGTTGCCATGTAAATGCTCATACCAGATACCCCATGTTAATATATCTATTTTTAAGTGTCCTTGCCCTGCAAATTTGCATTTGGCATGAATAGACCTTACCTTGCCCACTGTCTTAAACAAAGGCTATAATACAAAACTCTTCACATACATACTTTTATTCCACAAACTGTAGATAAAGCTGCAGCACAACCACAAGCTCTTTCAGATAGCAGCATATACTTTCTGACTTTAGCTTCTATCACAACAAATCACTGAAGATTCGTTACGAAAATATACACAAATGCTTGGGTGACCATTCAACCATCATCTCATGTTTGGAATTGCGCATTCCACAAAATGCCTAGACTGTTTTAAAAGTGTTCTGGAAAGAAAACATAGGTAAAAGGCACTGTTCTAACAGTGCACTTTAGACTATGCAAATAGGTTCCATATGGAGAGAAAAGGGTAAGCCATCCCATTGTGAACCTTTCTGATGTCAACAGCCAATCACAACAATGGAATGGAAAAGTGTCGTATTACAATCTCTTCCACATCAGAAAGGGTATGCTTTTAATAAAAGTTTGCTCTCAACAGACACACCTTGTTCAGAATCTCCAGTTTGATGTAAAAACAATAACAGACAAAACCATATTTCCACTCTCAACCTCACAACAAGGTCATGCTCCCAGCAGCAAACTCAAGGAACATTCCTCACCGGTGGAAAATGTAGCCACCGGAACAATCATCCAAACACAAACAGCAATAACAAAATCACTTTTGTGAACTTGTGACCTAGGCATTAATATATAATATCAGCATACGGTTATCTAATGCACAATATCTAATGATATTGCGGAGCTATTTTTATTAGTAATTCAACTTAAGCCCCCATACTATGTAAGCATGGTGTTTTTCGTATATTTTTTTTTAAAAAGCATTTTGAAAGAAGTTTTTTGTTGTTGTTGTTGTTTTTCAAAATATTCCAGTGACCTATATTGTTTACTGACACAAACCTAAGAACACACTGAACATTTATTAACTGTGTGAACAAAGTAGACCTACAAAGAAAAGATAAGGATCATAAGTGACAATAAGATTGTATAGGACTATAAGAACCTAAGATCAAGAAGTCCACAAACTCTCAGACAAAATGCAGACTTTCTTAAGCCAAGACATAAGAATAAGTCAAAGGCATTATGGTAAGAGCAAGGCAACATCCATCTTATTCAGAACTTCACATAAATTCACATTACAATGTCTTTGATGATTTTTATACTGTCAAGTTAAAATGTCTTTGCTAGAGACACTCAAAAGCACTTTAAATGAAATGACCAGTCACCACATCATTGGTATTTGTGTGAAAATCACTAGTGGTCAGAGGACAACATCTGACTCTACCTGCTGCGATGAGCTTCTTCAAGCTGAAATTTTAGCAGTCAGACGCACACATATGCAAATACCTACTCATAAGCCAAAGGGCAGCCAGTGTATCAGACTACCATGGTTTTGAATTTAGAAATATATTTTCTTATTCTATTTCATATGCGTTTCATTTGTTTTCAGTTGTTAATTGGCATCATTTCGAACTGTTTAACAGCATTACAGTCTGTTGTTTTATATTTTAATTCCAAATATGGGTCCCTGGACCACAAAACCTGTAGCACGGTTTGTAGCAATAGCCAAAAATCCATTATATGGGTCAAAAGATCCATACAATGTAATAAAAATATTGATTTTTCTTTCATGGCAAAAATTAGCAGGATATCAAGTAAAGATCATGTTGCATGAAGATATTTTGTAATTTTTCTACTGTAAATATATTAAAACTTAATTTTGTTTAGTAATATGTATTGCTAAAACCTATTTTGGACAACTTTAAAGGTGATTTTCTCAGATTTTCTTTAAAAAAAATTATTCATTTTTTTGACCTTGTAATTTTTATATCAAAATGCCATAACTTAATGTTCTAATGAGATGACAGACTTCGCTCTGCTGATGTACATCGGGATACCCCATCACTGCAAGCTTGCATTCATTTCCCTCTATAAATCCAATTAGCACTCGATCGAGTGAACCAAGTCTCCAGACAACTTTTTTTCTTTCTCGATAATCTGTTATTTTCAGATGCATGCCACAATTTAAAAGAAAGATCTATCACTAATTTAGTTCCATAGCGATTTCAAATTCAACAAGAAAAAAATGTTATTTTTCATGTCAGTTATCTTATAATCGAAATAGATTAAACAACACACTGCCATATAGCTATATTCAGCTCAAAAACTTTATATTGATTTAAACATATCACATATCGATTTATTTGTAATAATTTTCAGTTAGATTATGCAGAACTTTACATAATTTCACATTACAAAACCATCTTTGATCATTTTTATACTGTAAAGTTAAAATGTCTTTGGTCATTTCACTTGAAGTGCTTTTTAGTGTCGCTAGCAAAGTCACCACATCATTGGTATTTGTGTGAAGATCACTAGCAAAGTTTTAACAAAGAGAGTGTTTTTCTTTTCGGGATGTGTTCTTTGAGCGCTTCTCTGGGAACAAGGCACTGATAAGCGTTTCCACGCCAACCTGGCACCTGTAGCATTATTGTGGCCTGACATTTCGCCTGTCAGCCAATAGGAAAAGGCGGACTTCTCCCTCCACTTAAACCCCGCAGCAGGAGGAACGCCTCAGTGAGCCGGGTCGCTCCCCAAATGCCTGTAAATATTGGTCTTTGCCTCACAGCTATTTGAAGAAAAAAAAGGGGGGGGATCTCCGGCAAAGATTACATGGGACTTTTCAGGGGTGAACATATAGATTTTCCTGACAAGAAGGCCCTCTATTATTCTGACCTTAGCCAAGACGAACTCTGGCAGAGACAGCAAGCGCACCTTTCAGCTTGAGTGGCCAGGGCCAGGAGACTTGTCGAAAGGCTTTCTAAAAGGGAGGAAAGCTTGTTTACCGCTGCTATGACACGGCAGCCCTGCTGGGCGGGAAATGCAGGGCCCTGAACCCTGTTATTATTAACAAGGACAAAGAGAACAAGCCAGCCCCAGACCGGTTGCCAATGTGACAAGTATGGATTTACTGCTCAGAAATTCACAAGAGGACACTCAGCCTTCAAACCAGAAAGACAGAGAATATGAGACAGAGAAGTGAAACAAAGCAGAGCACTAATGAAGGCCTGCTCAGATTGAATGACCAACGTTTCGTGTCTGAGTGACATCACAGCATAAGGGGGGTGTTTAAAGTACCCAGCACGCATCCACCTGGGCATCAAAATCAATACCAACTGGAGGATGAGTACTCCACACTGCTGGAACAGTTGACTGTCACTGAGCCTCACAAACCCAAGCATCTGACAGACAAAAACACCAACTAGATTTGTTTCCTCCAGATTTAAAAGGAAGGAAATGCAGGAACGGCGAAGACGGGAGCAGAGAAGAGACCCGGGTAAGAGAGAGAGAGGCTTGAAGAGTCAGAAGAGAGACATGGATGATTGGTTTAGTGAAGAACTTGAGTTCTTCAGCAGTCTTCTCTCCCACTGCCTCATTGCCTCTGCAGACAGTCAATGTGTGTGTGCGTGTGGATGATGAAGGATGGAGGTCAGTTAGAGGGCAGTGGTCAGAGGACAACATCTGACTCTACCTGCTATGAGCTCCTTCATGCTGAAATTTTAGCAGTCAGACGCACACATATGCAAATACATACTCATAAGCCAAAGGGCAGCCAGTGTATCAGACTACCATGGTTTTGAATTTAGAAATATCTTTTTAAATCTATTTTATATATGTTTTTATTTCTTTTTACTTGTTAATTGCCATCATTTCAAACTGTTTAACAGCATTACAGTCCGTTGTTTTATATTTTTATTCCAAATATGTGACCCTGGACCACAAAACCTGTAGCACGGGTACATTATAAGCAATAGCCAAAAATACACTGTATGGGTCAAAAGTATCGATTTTTCTTTCATGGCAAAAATCAGCAGGATATTAGGTAAAGATCATGTTCTATGAACATATTTTGAAAAATGTCTTACTGTAAATATATTAAAACTTAATTTTTATTAGTAATATGCATTGCTAAAAACTTCATTTGGAAAACTTTAAAGGTGATTTTCTCAGTATTTTCACCCTCAGATTCCCGAATGGTTGTATCTCGGGCCAATTATTGTCCTATCCTAATACTATATACATCAATGGAAAGTGTATTTATTTAAATTATTATTTAAAACTAAAATTACTTTGCGTTTGCTATTGGCCAACACTATTACTGTAGGTAACCATTAACTGTGACTTTTGCATCAACAAACTCTCTCTTCATTTAATGCATAATTGAAGTTAGTAAAGTATAGTCGTCAACATCTGCAATGAATCCAAACAGTTCAGGACAAATGTTGTCTTAAGACAAGAACGCATTTTGGTTTTAGGTCTTAGGATAACGTTTAATGAAAGTTTTTGATCCACTTCAAATGTTGGCTAAAGTAGTTGTTAAGTTTAGGTATTTAGTTGGATTAATAGTGAGGTTGGTCTCTAAACTAAAGTGCTACCATGTTAGTGAGTCGTGGCCTTATGGTTTGAGAGTTGGACTTGCAACCCAAAGGTCACGGTCATAGAAGAGAATGACCAGCACTCTCTTTCACGATCGATACCATGACTTAGATGAGACCCTTGAGCAAGGCACCTAATCCCCAACTACTCCCCGGGCTCCATGGCAACAATAGCTGCATTTGCACTGTTGGGCCAGTGCTTTAAATGGGCAAGACGGGGCTAATAGCCCCGGACCTGTAGCACCAAGCCCACAATCACAACGCGTTTCCACTGTCGTGCCAGAAGCTGCGCTTCGCTAAAACCCTTTACACGCTTCCCTGGAACAACGTCACGCAACCCTAGCATTTCACCAATGAAGAGTAGTTATCACATAACTAATGAGGAAAAAAAGTAACTGGAACTAGCACGATCATAAAACGAACATGATAAATGCCCCCTTTGGTTTGAATGTTTTTTTTTTTATGTATCCAAAAGCGATGATATTCTACAACAATAAGTAATATTGATCATAAAGAATGAATTTATATGCACATATTTCAAACAAAAATAAATGGTATAAATGGTTATTTCACAAAAGAAAGAGGACACAAGCCTAGAGTTCCTATTTAGTGAAGTCTTCGGTTTATTTGTAGTCACATACATCACATGTATGTACAAAGAACGATCAATTCTAGAACGACCTGGCTAAGTTAGCAAAAAGGAGCTCCCCCACAAAAAACATTATTATATTTTTTTTATGTACACAGAGCTAAAAGGCTTGTTTAAGATGAGCAAAATCTGCGCAGAACCGGTCACTAGTGATCACCGTGAGATGCATGCCAGTTAGAAAAGTGTCCGAGTTACGTCCGCCTTGCTCTGATGCCATACTGACATGTGGCAAAAAACTCTCATGAGGGCGAGGCGGCTGTGTCAGATTGAGCAGTCGAGCGCAGTTGCTCTCCACTGACTGCGCTGACCAAAAGCACAACGAGAAACGACTGACTGACAACACAGCTTCATGCTGATTGGTTCAGACATTGTGATGCTGCATTCTTATCTAAAATGTTTTGTATTTTTATTATCTGATTTCATTGATTATGATTATGTATTATGTATTTAAATTATGCATGCATATTTCTGAATACAATGACAGTGCAATCTGTGTGAGAAATGTAATTGTATATTTCTATTAAAATAAATAAAATACATGTTTATATTAAAGTAGAAATGGACGATAAATACGCATTTCGCATGGAATTAAATGGCATGCATTTTTAAGGTCTTCTTCGTCATATTTATATTCATGTTAAAGCAACAGAACTGAAATTATATCAAGTTTATCAGCAGCACAGCGATCTCGAAAAGGAGGCTTCTGTTCCACTCCGATAGGGCAGAACTGTCCGTCTTGACTGTGTTTATTTCACTCCTCCCCTTACTGCAGCCGCCTACTCTCGTCTCAATATCAGGCGAGGCTAGGCACATCTAAGCCTAAAATCTCAAGATGATTTAGCTATGACAGATAAAATTTTATTAATATATAATTAAATCAAATAAATAGACCATTGTGACAGAATAAGAATTTGTCATCTGATTTCTTCAAGCAATCGTTTTTAATACACTAGATAAAAAAAAAAATTCAAACACTTGTTTCTGTCTGAAAGTATTTACCCAAAATGTATTTTAAAAGTCTTTGATGATGGTGTTTTCTGTTAACTTTATGAAATGATCTGCAGCGCTGATGCTCTCCAGCCGTGGAGAAACTTTGTTCATAGCCTTTGTTCATAACCACAACTCTAGCCCCAGCTGACCCAAGGTTTTCGTCGGGCCATTGGCCCAGCGGAAGCACCGATGAGGCACGATCGAGCCCCGGAAGTGACAGTGGAAAAGCAACTGATATGCACTAGCTCGCCTGCTTTTAGCTCAACAGTGGAAACGCGGCTAATGGCAGCTCACTGTGGGGATTCATGGTGTGTGTTCATTACTTACTACTGTGTGTGCACTTGGATGGGTTAAATGCAGAGAACAAATTCTGAGTGTATCACGCCATACTTGACTACACATCACATCACTAACGTTTTTTTTTTCATCATGAAATTTGTATATTTGCCACGAAATGTATATTTTGGCAATTGTTTTATCATATACAAATTTCAAAAAATGACACAGCAACTTGTCTTTTGAAAGTCATATTTCTCATGTTACAAAAACATTCTTCTTACATTCTTCCATCTTAGAAACATTGCGAAGCTACGAAACATGTTACCCGTTTCTGAAGCAGAAAAGCTAGTTCATGAATTCATGACCTCTAGACTGGACTACTGTAATGCACTACTAGGTGGTTGTCCTGCATCTTCAATAAACAAGCTACAGA
>JAUYWG010000031.1:3133803-3185552 GCA_034779775.1 Enteromius afrohamiltoni
GGACTTCAGATGATGCCAACCCTGGAACAACACACAGCACTACCGAACTCTGCTACTAATTTATAATGTTCCTTGTCAGTTCGATTACGTTATTAATTGATCTTTATCTCACATCTATGCCATATCTACATGTACAAGTTTGAATTGAATTGAATTGAATTATATATTAATTATTATTAATAACAACAATAAAGTATTCATAATTACATGCGGGTAACCCTATGCCAAACCCTAACCATACTTAAATGTGTAATTACTTGAAATAAAGTGTAACAGGAGAATTTCGTTAAAACATTGAAATAAGGACATACATCTCCCAAGAGGAAGATTCTCCAAAAAGAAGATAATAGAACCACAGTGACAGAATAAAGCAAGTATTTAATGTTCACCTTAAGAACAAGTAATTCCTGCAGCCACTGAATCCTTTTCTCCTGACTGTCTGCTCCATCACTGTTGCCGCCACCTGAAGACAGAGACCCGGCGCCCTGACGAAGATAAAAAGAAATCGATTAAACAATAGAAAACCCCTTTTCATCAACACAATAGGCAAGTTGTTAATTATCAAAACCAAAAGATGAGCAATAGCCCTTCACGTACGAACACACAAACATCAGCCTGTACACTCTCCGAAACCTAACAGGGGACACGGGCTGAATCACGAGGAGGAGCACACGGCATGCTGCTGAAGGGTTCTCTGTGCAGGGACCTAATGAGCATGTTCATTTCCATTTACATTGTTTCTTTGACAATAATGATGTCCCATTAGGGGAGACTAAAGGGTTATAGAGTGAGAAACGCGCCAGGCCTCATTACCAAAGGTGGGGAGGGAGGCGCCTTTAATTGCTCTATCAGGGCCTAGAGTTACACTTGATAGGACAACAGAAGCAGACTTTGGGGAGAAAAGAAAAAAGAGGGAATATGAGAGAGAGAGAGAGAGAGAGAGAGAGAGAAGAGTGGACTCTCTCTGAAGTACCTAAAACCAGTGGAGAGTTGTGAGCAAATCTGGTCAGGGCAGTGAAGGAAGGCCAGATGGCGGATCAACTGTGAAAGAGTGAAACTACAAAATGGCAGACGCACCACTACAGTTTGAGAGAAGGAGATCTTCAGGGACCAGATCAAAAACCCTTAATCTAGGAAAAAAAACACTAATACTTCAGAGAACTGAAAATATCCTTTAAAAGCTGATTATCTCTTGACTAGGCTGCCGTTGAGTACAACTAACTAGAGTCACTTGCTTGGAGCTCTTAGTCCAAAAGGATCTACCTATTGATGTCTTGAAGTCAACTCATTAACAGCATAGCTGAACTTTCCTCTGACACATGTCCCAAAACCAGACTTAACATTCTCAGCATACACAGGAAGAGTGGTGTCCTCATCATCAAAGACCTCAACTCTGCAAGGATTAGCAAAAGAGTGAAATTAAAGCTTACAAAGGAGAAGCAATCAATACATGAATATAGAGAACAAAGAAACGGTTCCAGCAGTCGTGAAACTAGTGGCAAAGAAAGCCTTACCCTTTCTAGACTGAACAGACTGATGCTCACGTGCAGGAATGCAAACTCATCAGAGGGGGAAAAAGCTGACAAAGTTGTGGTCTCAGGAAGAACATTTTTAAAATATCAGCTATAAATGGGGATTTAAGTTGACTTTCGCACAAGAAAATAGGTGAAAATAATCACACTTAATAGAGGGTTTATTATTATTATTTTTTATTTATTTATTTCTCTGAACATATTCACATAGTTGTTTTTATTGCTAAATTATTATTGGCGTTGTTTTTAATGCTTCATATAGTCGAAATAAATCAGACTTTAGTATATGTGCTGTTGAAAAAAAAATATTCAGTAATTGTATTTACAGTACATTTTAGTCATTTAGCAGACGCTTATCTTCTGTTGGCAATCAAAACCAACAAATAAGCAACAACATGCAAGTACCGTGACAAGTCTCATTTAGCTTTATGCAATACACTTTTTTTTATAAAACTGAAGAAAAAATAATAAGAAAAAAAAAACAAGCAGAAAAACTAGCAGTTAGAGAATAATTAGGAAATTGATAGAGGTTTTTTTTTATATATATAAAAAGAAGACAAAAGGTAGATACAATTGAATTAGAATAGATATCACTAGAGTTAGAAGGTCAAATAAAGATGGAAGAGATCTGTTTTTAGCTGTTTCTTGAGGATGGCTAAAGATTCAGCTGCTCGGACTGAGGCCATGTCCACACTAATACGTTTTTGTTTGAAAACAAATCTTTTTCTCTCCGTTTCGGCCTTTCGTCCACACTGAAATGGTGCTTTTGTCAAGGAAAACTGAGCTTTTTAAAAACACTCTCCAAAGTGGATAAAATCTGAAAACAGCGTTTTCAACTGATGGTGGATGGCATTGTACAGCAGTTGTTTTGTTTGCTCCCAATTTTGACAGCCCTATTAAAGATTAATATCGGTTTGTACATGCTCCAGATAGCTTTTCTTCAAAGAAGACGTAATGTAAGCAAATAAACGGCAGATGGAAGTCTTACGTTTCACGCATGCACAATACAGGAACGCAAGCGTTTTCAGTCATTTCAGCGTGGATGATCAACTCTTTAGAAAGGATTGAAAATGATAGTGTGGCCACAGAGTTTTTTTTAGATGAAAACGCTGTTTCCAAATTTTAACACAGCTTAGTGTCACACAGGTCATTCCACCAGGTTGGAACAGTTAATGAAAAAGTAATTGAAAGTGATGTTGTGCCTCTTTGGGATGCCACAATAATTTGTTGTTTAATTGTAGAACGCAAGCTTCTAAGCAGTAATAGTAGAAATAAGTGGGTTATTGACAGCATATTTATAAATAACTCCGGTTATCAATTCTCAATACTGACTTGGGAAAGTTATGCTGGGTTTTCAAATGTAAGTGACGTTTAATTATAGCAGAAATTATTCCATTGAAAACTCCTCTCCCAAATTCAGAAAACCCATAGAATCTTGCATCAGTGCATATGATATAGTTATAAACAGCCAAAGCTTTCTGTTATCATTTACTCAACCTAATTTTCTTCCAATTAGTTCAACCTTTTTCTTCTGTTAAAAAAAAAAAAAAGAGAAGGATTTGAAGGATTGAGCTTTTCCATTTCATTACAACGAATGAGGACTGGAGCTTTCATGCTTTATACTGTAGAATTTGCTTTCATGATTCATGATTTAGTTATGTCCTGAGTAAAGTATGTTATTAAGCACTTTCCATTATCATGTCAAACAAAGAGTAAAGTTTTTCAGCATTATTATGATAATATGACGATAGGATACGTATAAGGATAAGTATTTAAGCTTTAAGTGTACAAAGAGAAGGATTTTTTGTTGGTAGTGTCAGCTACACAACCAAACGCATATCATAAAAATATATGCCCCACAATGCAATGCATGGTGCAACTTTATCTTAAAAAAAATATTACCATCTTATGCTCACATTAATAAGAAGTTCTGTGTGTCTAAAGTAGGTTCCTGTCATGCATGAATCCTCGGGATGGAGAGACACACTATCACATGATGACTTAAAAAAAAAAAAAAAAAAAAAGGCTGTCTGGAAGGACATCTTCAGTACACTTACACCTTCATGTTTCATGGCAGGAAGCCTGGAAAATACTGTTAAGGGGTGGAAAATTATGTTTTACAGGGTCAGCTTTTTAATATAAAACTATATCACCCTATGGCACATTGTAAATTACATTTTTAGCATTTTAGCTACCTAGGCAACAATTTTAGGCATTGTAGGGGCAATCAAGACAACAGCTTTTCTTTTAATTGAAAAAAAAAAAAGAGAAGTAGTAGTAATAATAATAACTATTATTGTCATTATTACTATATTACTATACTATATTAATATTATTCTTAATATTCTTATTCTTATGTAATTACAACATTTTTGGCCAAATTGTGCAGTTGTACTTTGACTGCCCATGTCTGGCCAAGAAGAGAAGGAATTGGGCTCATAAAAAGATTTGTGTTCCCTAGAACACAAGGAATCAGGGTAGTGGCAGCATAATGCTTTGGGGATGTTTCACAAGGAGGAGGGAAGGAGCAAGGAGCATAAAAATAAATAAATAAAATAGACAGCACTAACTACAGAAAAACTCAGGTCTTAATTAAGCTGCAATCAGCAGGAGCGCTGGGACAATTAATCTTCCATCAAGGCAAAGACCCAAAACACACTGCAAATGCAAAAATACCAAAAGGTATGTCCTAGAGTGCCATGTCAAGTACAATTCAATATATACATAATGGTGTCACAGACAAAACTCAACCAAACTAAATGGTCTAAGTATCCAGTTGCAGGTGAATACTTTTCATTGAGCACACATGCAATTTCAGATTTTTTTTTTTTTTAATTATTGCTTTTATTAAACAAGGATGCACTAAATTGATCAAAAGTGACAAAAGGTTTTTAGACCCACTAATAAGCATATTGGAATTATTTCTAAATGATCATGTTTTTTTTTTTTTTTTTAGAGATTTTTAAACAAGCAAATGCAGCTTTTGTAAGCATATTTATTTCTTTACCAATTCCAAAAGTTTGATTGGTGGTGTACCTGTCAGAGCACCTGACAGGGTGAGCTGAATTAAACATTAAGCCCACTCGTTGTAATGTGCAGGATATATAGCATTTTTAATGTATTGGGCAGCTTGGATCATACACTTTCACGATCCAGCAGCTTACTGCTAATCAGTATCCTTTACAAAATTACATGTTATATTTTGATATTTTATATCAAGGTGAAAGGTGTGCTGTAGATAGTGTGCTGTAAATGGAGAAGGAACAGTCAATCTTTATAATCAAACTCAAGCTTTCTTAAATAAAGATAGAACGAGTTGTTAGAGCTTGGTGGTGGTGAAGCTGAAGTTACGTGACCATATTCTAGTTGGTTTAAGTCTACATTGAGCTTTAAAATTCTTGTGATTGTTTTAAGGCAAATTCATTAATTTAATAAAACTTGTGCTCTTTCGTAAAGATTATCACAATGAACCAAACATGCAAGCATCATAAACTGAAAGCTTATTTCCTACAGTAATCCAAAAGTCAATGAAAAAATTAGATTTCGTCAGGGGAAATTTGACCTACAAAAATGCACTAACAATGCGGCACTCTTCTAGCTTACACATTCTTTTAAATTCTATAATCTAGTGTGTATGCAAACAGAAGCAATCACAACACAACATGCACTGAAAATGCATCTGGTCTAAATTTTTCCTTAGTCCATAACTCAATCACTGGTGAGTTAAACCTAATTAGCTTAGCCAGTCGCGAACAGCGCACATTATTTACTCGCCCAGCGCAAAATATAGGCACATGTGTAAGCGATAGACTCACAATGTAAAGAGTTATTACTCGTTTGCACACTGGTGGATATGCTTTACAGCCGTGAAAGAGATACTACAACATTACCAATTCAACTTCTAGCAAAATAATATGACAAGTGAAAGCAAATCTATTGCAAGCCTGTATCCAGTAAATACAAGACCCAATGCATTCTTCTTGGACTGGATGAAAACAGATGTTACATAATCTTTCCCTTTCTTTGCAGAGAGACAACTCAAAGAAAGTGTGTAAAGTTCATCCGTGTTTCTGACATGTTTGCAGCACCAAGTTTGAAGGCTGTGACGACTGGTAATTACCGCCAGCAGACAAGTAGGCCTTGGCACCTGTGTTTTCTCTGAGAGCAAGATAATGAAAAAACAACAGCGCTGTCATCACCTTCGGGTTCCTGATTGCATTATCAAAACTACAGCCGGGCTTGGCATCTGGGCGTGACCTTGTTAACTGCCAGGGTAATTAAGTTTAACCAATTGGGAGAGGGGATGATAAATTATTAGCAGGTAGATTTTGTTCACATTTTATTAAATTGGCCTGCCAAAAGGGTCGGCCAAATTATCTGGGGCCTCATTTGTTGGAGGCCGGCCACATTGGCGCATCTGTTACAATTATTTATAATTTCAAGCAGTCGAAAACCAACAGAGTTCGGCATCAGCCGCGTAAAGCAATTTACAAATGATCTGATGAGGGAGCATTTGAGTCTTTTCCCCTCATTTCTAGCCAGCAGGGAAGATAAGGGGTGAAGAAGGAGAATAAAAGAGTGAGAAAAAGGAAGAGTGTGAAAGAACGTAAGTGTGTGTGTGTGAGAAAGAAAGAGAGAGAGGGAAAAAAACAGCGTGCTGTAATTACAGAACACGATTAGGTTGTTCTGGGAGTTTTGCTGGCACTGGTGGTCTCAGTGTAGAAGCAGAGGGAACATATGGAGGGGCTTGTGATTGCTCTCCCCAAGGCCCGTGACCCGTCTGCTGGCAAAGCTGCAAGCTGCATCTGAATTAGACTGTTCTACACATGTACCATTTCTGCCACAAAACAAATCTGATCACTGTTAATTACAAAACAGCTATAATCAGGCCCCTGACTGTATATGAAGCCAGTAGACGAGGGCTTCACTCTGGGCCAGGGCTGCTGTAATGTGTGTGTGTTCCCTGAACTGGCATGAGCGTGATGGAGGTGTAAAACACAGAGGCGTCTCTGCATGGCTGTGTTTGTATCAACACAGGCGTGAGTGGCTCTCAGGTCAGGGTCGTGTGCGAGCGGGCCTGTGTTTTTAACTGGTGATCAGAGCCCCTGCAGATGGACGGGGACTGTATGTGAGTGAATAAGTGACCGGTTGGGCCTTTAACACATGGCAGGGGTTTATTAATGAGTCTCAGTACACACGCTGCTCATCTGATGAAAGCACTTGAGCACATGAGGTCATATCATTATAGTAGAAAACATGCAAAACAAACTCACCAGCATCCAACAAAATGTTTTAAGACAGCCAGTGGCTGGATTAATTTGGCGGCATTCATTCTAATACAGCTGTTTTCATATTTCATAATGCTTTGAAGAAATATCAATATACAGTACAAGCCATGGTTCAATTCTGTATACGGTGTTAAACAACTGAAAGGTCATAGTATTTTTCTTATAGAATACAAATAAAAAGACTGCCTTAGAGCTTCGCTCCACTGACTGATGCTGAATAATGATATATGAAATTATGAAAGGATTAAATAAAGCTGTATTCCCAATCAGTGTGTGTGTGTGTGTGTTTTTGTGCATTAAAACCTGTATTTAACCTGTATTTAACTGGCAAATAACTTTGCTCGACAATTTTGTTACTAGTAGTCAGCAGCTTTTCCAAAAATTATGCTCATTTCACTTTCAATATAAATATTACTCTCATTTTTTATTATTATTATTACTACATTAGATGGTTATTTAATGTATTATTATTACTATTATTATTATTGCATAAGTCTTATGCCTATGACAACCTTAAATGGTTAGTTCACCCAAAAATGAAATGTTGTCAGTAATTACTCATCTTCATGTCGTTCCAAACCCATAAGACATCCATTCATCTTTGGAGCAGAAATTAAGATATTATTGATGATTTCAGAGAGTCATCTGTCCCCTCCATAGACTGCAATACAACTGAAATTATCCATATCCAGAAACGTAGCAAAAACACAGGTAAAACCGATGCTATGAGAATACTTTTTTTTTTACAAAATAAAACAAAAATAACATTTACTCTTCTCCTGTGACTTGTGTCTTCCACCAATTTCTCAACGCACTGCATATGCAAGCTTTAACATATTTGACGTAATCAGTGATCAGAATAATGGTTGAGTATATTATGTTGTATATATATATTTTTTTTACATTTTATTCTTGCATCGGCTGATCCACTGATGTCGCATGGACTTTTTTACCGGTGTTTTTACCACGTACAGTATCTGGACCTGGGATTATTTCAGTTGTATTGCTGTCTATGGAGGATCAGATGGCTCTCTGGTATCATCAAAAATTTCTTAATTTGTATTACGTAGAAGAACAAAGGTCTTATTGGGTTTGAAACGACATGAGGGTGAGTAATTAATGATAAAATTTAAATTTTTGGGTGAACTAATCCTTTAATGCGAGATCATTGAGCAATAGGCATTTATCTGGATATTCTAGATTTAGCAATGGCAGCACTCCTTTGACACCAAACAGCTTCATTTTACCAGAAATTATCTGCACCTAAGAGCAGAAATAAACAAATAAATGAAGTAACTATGAGTTTGTATCTTGCAAATGCAACTGTCACAGTGTCCCCTATTATTATTTTTATTATATCATTATTGACTATTTTTTATTAATACATATACTTTTTAACTTTATCTTAAATGTAAACCTGAAACGTAAACCTTTTTTTTTTCTTTTAGCATAACAGCATATCTTAATAAAAAACTAAATAAATAACTGATGCAGACATTGTTATGAAGTACACTTGTTTTAATAGAGTTGAGTTTTACATAGAGGTAAATTTTCCACTGTCTCTTATAGGCTATAAAAAAGACAAGTCTGTCAATTTTAACTAGCTTTATAATGTTTCAGTATTGATGGAAGGCAAATGAACAATGTGTTCTCTTTTTCAAATGTGTCCCGTCTATCTGACAGCAAAAATCATCTGGCAAACTTTTGACATCTCTAGGCTTTTGTCCCATGATCTGTTTTTGTATCCACACCCACAGACATATGGCAACGTGCCCAATGCATTATGGGTTTTGAAGTTTCCCTACCCTTTTAGACAAAGGGGAGAACTCTGTTCTCTCTAGTTAAGTTTCTAATTATAATTTGCCTTTTTACAGCACAGGCAGTCAAGTTTTAATAAAAGGACAATTCGCCAAATCAAGTTAAACCATTTTAACATCATGCAGAACACCTTTGGTATCTGAGCTGTCGACTGGTCAGCTGTCAGCAGGTCACAACAGAGTCTGATTAATGTGGAAAAAAATACATACATTTATCGTATCGCAGAGTCAAGTCATGGCTGGTTAAGACACAGAAAAAGATGAAAAGGGGCTCCCACATACAATAGCCTACCTGTAATAGACATCCATTCATTCGGATCCATATGCAAAGCTTTATTCAACAGTGGAAACAGGTGGGAATCGTAATCACCAGCAAACAGGTATGTAGTAGGCAGTCCGAGAGAATAATCCGTAAACAGGCAAAAGTCAAAAAGGCAGGAGGCAAGAATCACAGTCGAGATAAACAGTCCAGT
Source organism: Enteromius afrohamiltoni (assembly GCA_034779775.1). Lineage (NCBI taxonomy): Eukaryota > Metazoa > Chordata > Actinopteri > Cypriniformes > Cyprinidae > Enteromius > Enteromius afrohamiltoni. The sequence continues at coordinate 3,142,914 of JAUYWG010000031.1, forward strand.
CATACACGGGAAAACAAACACAGGAAAATACGCTCAGTAATACCTGCATTGGACAATAAGACTTCGCAACGAGTCTCACAGAGTCCGTTGCTGACAGAGCCCCTCCTCTGCGAGCAGCTCCTGAAGCAAGTTGTTCATCAGTGCCGAGGCCTCCCTCCTGGGTGAGGGGATGGTTTATCCGAGTTATCCTGATGAAACGCGGCAGTAAGAAGGGGGTCAAAGATATCTTTGGAGTTTACCCAGGATCTCTCCTTTGGACCATACCCCTCCCAGTCGATCAGGTATTGGAGAGTTCTGCCTGGACACCAGGAGTCCAGGATCTGTCTGACCTGGTAAAAGTCACAGGGGTAAAGCTTGGGAGGTTCTCCATGGCGTTGAGACAGAATAGCCCCTATGCCAGTGTTAGAAGCGTCAACCTCTACTGTGAATTGACGGTTAGGGTCGGGGTGACGAAGGATGGGAGCAGAGGTGAAAGGACCCTTGAGTTTTTGAAAGGCAAGCTCCCATTCTGATGTCCATTGGAGCCATGTGGAGCCCTTACAGGTGAGGGATGTGAGAGGAGTGACAACTTGGCTGAAACCCCGAAATGAATCTCCAATAAAAGTTTGCGAAACCCAGGAATTGCTGAAGGTCCTTGAAAGTTTAGGTTCTAGGCGAGTTTACATGGCAGTGACTTTGCTGTCATCCATAGTAACTCCCTTGGAGCCGGTTATATATCCTTGAAATTATAATGTGGTTAGGTGGAACTCGCACCTGGATCAGCCGCTGAAGAACCGCTTTGACGTGCTTGATGTGTCCTTGAAGAATTTCGAAGACTTCGCAACGAGTCTCACAGAGTCCGCTGCTGACAGAGCCCCTCCTCTGCGAGCAGCTCCTGAAGCAAGTTGTTCATCAGTGCCGAGGCCTCCCTCCTGGGTGAGGGGATGGTTTATCCGAGTTATCCTGATGAAACGCGGCAGTAAGAAGGGGGTCAAAGATATCTTTGGAGTTTACCCAGGATCTCTCCTTTGGACCATACCCCTCCCAGTCGATCAGGTATTGGAGAGTTCTGCCTGGACACCAGGAGTCCAGGATCTGTCTGACCTGGTAAATATCCTCGCTACATAGGGGGAGGAGCCTCTGTCGTGGTGACCTTGTACACCGGTAATAGGTAATTATATGGTAATTAGCTGCCAACTCTAAACTAAATTAAACGGGGCTAATTTGTTTAATGATTTTGAAAGGACCCACATACCTTGGGCTCAACTTCTTTCACGGGAATCTGAGACAAAGGTCCCGGGAGGAAAGCCAGACCCACTGTCTAACCTGGTACTGTGGCCCCTCACTCCGGAGGCGATTGGCTTGATGAGTGACTCAGTGGATGGCTTGTTGCAGGTGTACATGGGCTGCCTCCCAGGTGGCCTCACTTCGTTGGAGCCAGTTGTCCAAGTTGGTGGGTTCCCCGGTCCAGGGGAATAGAGGCACTCTGACACAATGTCCTCGGGCAGGACATAGAAACGGAAGACCTGATTCATAAGGGCGAGTGCTGTCTCCCAGGTGGTGGGTAACTTGGGCAAAGGGATGAGGCTACAGGACTTGGAAAACCTGTCAATGATCATAGTGTTATAATGGTTTATAGCAATCCCCTCCAACCAGTGTCTCCACTCCTTAAGGGTCGCCTTCATGGCCAAGAGCTCTCTGTCATCCACGTCGTAATTGCGCTCGCCTGAATTTAATTTCTGGGAGTAAAAGTCACAGGGGTAAAGCTTGGGAGGTTCTCCATGGTGTTGAGACAGAATAGCCCCTATGCCCGTGTTAGAAGCGTCGACCTCTACTGTGAATTGACGGTTAGGGTCGGGGTGACGAAGGATGGGAGCAGAGGTGAAAGGACCCTTGAGTTTTTGAAAGGCAAGCTCCCATTCTGATGTCCATTGGAGCCATGTGGAGCCCTTACAGGTGAGGGATGTGAGAGGAGTGACAACTTGGCTGAAACCCCGAAATGAATCTCCAATAAAAGTTTGCGAAACCCAGGAATTGCTGAAGGTCCTTGAAAGTTTAGGGTCTAGGCAAGCTTACTATGGCGGTGACTTTGCTGTCATCCATAGTAACTCCCTCGGAGCCGGTTATATATCCTTGAAATTATATTGTGGTTAGGTGGAACTCGCACCTGGATCAGCCGCTGAAGAACCGCTCTGACGTGCTTGATGTGTCCTTGAAGAATTTCGAAGAAGATAAGGATCTCGTCAATGTATACAATGAGAAATTTGTTTAGCATGTCCCGGAAGACATCACTGATCATGGCTTGGAAGACGGAAGAACCATTAGAGAGTCTGAAGGGCATAACCAGGTATTCATAGTGCCCAGCAGTAGTTGAGAAGGCAGAAGTCTTCCACCCATTGCCAGATGCAGATCTAGTCCAGCTTGGTGAAGATATTCTATCATTCTATTATATTTGTGTTTCTGTTATCATAAAATGGGATGAATATAAAATAATGACAGGCTACACATAAGATAATGACAACAGCGGTGATGGCATGTGAAAACAGGCGCAATTAGTAGAGATTTGTACTTCGTGTAGTACTGAGATGTAAACAAAAAAAAAGTTAAACCTTCCCCAGAGTTTTCAAACTAAAACAGCGTCTGTAGCGTTTTCTAAAGTGTCCGTTTTGATGGTGGAAAACGCCAGGATAGGCGCGTCAAGTTATGCTTTTTAAAACGAAAACGCACCTAATGTAAGCAACAGTTTTTGGTTGAACAGACGCAGAGAGAGCTGCGCTGCAGGAAGACACGTCGCGTTCATGCTACAGTGAGCTTTAGACACAATTTTATTTTACTACAAGCAGGATACACACAAAGCATGTTCAACTTCGACACGCAAACGATCGTGGTAATAAACACGTAATCATTTGTGTGTCTGTGCTTAATGCGCATCTCGTAAAATCAGATCTGCATATCTGCATGATTCACATAGGTCACATTTTAAGGTTGGAAAATCTGCAATTCCGGAGTAATCCAGAAAAATCACATCCCTGCAGTAGGTCGATGCTGCAGTTGGTCTCCCGGTGAGGAGGTAATTGTGTTGCCCTGGTCTTACTGAACGTAATGTACAGATCGTGATAGGGTGCTAGTAGTGATTCTAGGAATTCCTTGGGGTATGACTGGTGCAGGGAGGTCTGGTTTCTGGGGAACGGTTAAGCAGTGGTTCAGGCAGGTAGGTGACCACTGAGCGATTTTACAATCCTTTGGGATCATGTTTGGTGAGCCAGGGGAGACAGAGTTCCTCTGGGTTTGTGCTGGGTAAAGGTGGAGGCCCTGATGTGTAACAGCGCTCCCTGCAGGATCGAATGAGATTATCTATCTTGATCACCATCTCCATGTACTGCTCCAGCGAACATCCCTCATCACGAAAAGCTAATTCCACCTGGAGGTTGTCCCAGAGTCTACGGCAACACATTGCTTTCAGAGGAGTCCCCTGTCATCCTGCTTGAGCTGCCATAGTCCTGAATGTGAGCGTGTAATCAGCTGCCAATGAAGTGCCCTGACGAAGGTTGAGTAATTCAGCCTTAGCCTCCTTCAGTCAGCGGAGTGGTCAAACACCTCTCTGAATTGTTTTAGGAAGTGCTGATAAGAACGCCATGCTCTGTCACTCCCAAAGTGCTGTAACCCAGCTAAGAGCTTTCCCCGTCAACAGCGAGCACACTAGGGCAACTTTGCTATGATTAGTGACATAGTTCTGAGACTGAGATGGAACATTGTAACAGAAATCCTCTACACTTGCCTGGAGTGTTGTCATACTTGTCCGGTAAAGCCATGCAGAGTTGTGCTGTGGGAGGCGCAGCCGTTGGAACAATGGATTCACGGCCATGGATAGGGCCTGCATGGAGCAGACGAATTCCTCAGTCATCGCGGTAAACTTATCCAGTTGCTGGTGGTGGGCTGCGAGCACGGAAGCCTGCCGGGAGACCTTGGTCACCATGCTCAGAACAGCCATTGGATCCTGTTGTGGCGAAGTCTTCTGTAACAGACGCTCTGAGTCGTTCAGATCCATATTCAAAGCTTTATTCAACAGTGGAAACAAACAGGTATGTGGTAGGCAGTCCGAGAGAATAATTCCTAAACAGGCAAAAGTCACAAAGGCAGGCAGCAAGAATCACAGTCAAGATAAAAAGTCTAGGGTCATACATGGGAAAATACGCTCAGTAATACCTCCATTGGATGATAAGACTTTGCAATGAGTCTCACAAAGACTGCGCCAAAGTCAAAATAATGAGAAACACCTGGCGTGAATCAGCCGAGGTACGTGGGTGAAAAGAGTCCGGGTAGGAACCTTAGTAAACCTGTGAAGGTTCCTGCTGCTGGCGGTCTGAGAGGGCCACAGAGGCACCGTTGGTAGGACTTCAGAGTAATATTGTATGTATGTGTACTCTTTGTTTAAAATATAGTCTCAGTGATCCAAATAAGCACCACTAACAATGGTTTATAATGCAAATAAACTGGAAATATTTTCTGATTTTTATTTTCTAATTTGCACTTGGTCATTACACGCTAACAGCCAGCAGAAGGTGAAGGTGCAGAACAAGCGTTAAAGCCAAAGACTGGCTTCTGAAAAGATTAGTAAGTACTGTACTTGCTGTGGAAGGTCTGATGAGACATCATCGGGCTAATGTTATCTAAACAAGTTGAGTGAAACAAACTGGTGAGGCAGCCCACAGTGATGGAGGCACTGCCTCCTAAAGATTTAAAGCCAAACACATCGGCAGCCTCTCAGTATGCTGGAAGCTCAGGGTTTGAGCGTCAGATAGTGATCAAAAGAAACACATCTACTCATCTAAACATGACCCCACATAACAAGCCGTGTGTGCAGGGAGCGGACACTTCAATTATACATCTGACAGCCCGGCTTTCACTAACACTAATAACACGCAGAGGCAGATGTTGAGAGGAGCGTCTGGGCTCTGGAATAGGGAGAGAGACATTGAAATTTCATCACTTGGGAGGTTTCTCGCAATCTCAAAGTTTAATTAAATTCATAACATTCCACCTATTAAATAAATACTTCTATAGGTGATAAAGCTGATTAAGTGGCCCCTAAATGTCTTTGGCTGTCTATAAAAATCTGGCTAAACACATAAGAAAAAGCATTAATTAATTCTAGGATTAATCAATAAATTCACTTGAAACAGGTTAATAAAAATCTGCATGTCCAATCAATCCACACCACAAAATCAATTTGCCAGATGTAGATCTAGAGGAGTGACAAACAATCACTCTGAAATGTGAGCAGCAATGCTCTTTTAACAGTTCTTTGACAGTATTCATAATAAAAATTCACTCTGTCTGTATAATAGCTCAAGTGTATAGACAATTGAACGAAAACAGCTATAAACCTTCTTGCCGCCACTGATCTGCCACATAGAGTGTTAAATGCATTGCTAATAGACTGCAAGACACAACACTTCCTGTGTAAGCCTCGGGAGGCCAATTTTAGATTTGGTTTTCAATGGCTTTTGACAAGAAAAGAAGAACCTAGAAGGCTTAAGGCTTGATTTAGATCAGAAAACGATACAGACAGCATTGTGACAACCTGGGTCACATCACTGCAGAGAGAGTTTGCCGGAAGAAACTAAAAGATAAAAGGAAATATAGATGTAGCAAAGACAAAAAGGGGAAACAGTGCAATTGGTAATCCACTGGGCTTTAGTTCCAAAGAACAATGACTTATATACAGCAAAGCCACATAGTGGGCCAGTCAAAGCTCAGATCACAAACCAATAGATCATAAGTTAGTAAGTATGTTGTTTCAGCTGCAACGTTACAGAATACAGAAACCATCATTATATTAATATATAGTATATTACTATAGTGAAGAGAACTTCAGAGAAGAGATACAGATGAACTGGAACAGTTGACTTGATTGGAGCTCTAGGTTTTTTTGCTTGTTCATTTTGTTTTTAATATTGAACAGACAATGTTTTTTCTGAATACAAAATGTTCATTACTGTTTGAATAAATTATCAGACAACTAGGGGAAAAAAATCTAAATGTTTCTTTTCTAACAACAATAAAATTTAGTCCTCTATGATAACTAATTAAGGAGAAAAAGAAATCTTTAAAATGTATGGTAAAGATTTGTTCAAGTTATGTAAAGGTTGTGTAAAAAAAACAAAAACAAACAAACAAAAAAACTATGCATTTCATTAACTGATATAATGTCAATATGCCAACCTATTAAATTGCTGTAGTGTAGCATTTTACAATATTTAACCATTAAAACAGCCATTTTTACAGTAGTTTTCAAAAAAATGTTAAGAAAAAAATCAAGTGATGATTTGTCCAGGTAAGTCAAGAGTTATAATCAACAATAAACAATGCACTATTGTTGCTTTTGCATGAATTCTACAAATGGTATTTTCCAATGAAACCTTCTATTACTTACTGAAAGCTTTATTCTGAAGATTGGTCAGCTGCTTCATTTTTTCCCCAGACAAATCTCCTACACGTGTGCTAGTTTCATGTCTCTTAAAAACATGTGTTATTTGCCTCTTTATGATGAATTGCTTGTTGTATTGAGTCAACAGTTTGAGTGACTTTAAATACAAGTGTCTGCTAAATGTAAATTGAATGCAATTTAGGTAACATGCCTGCAAAGTTCCTTGTAGGAGTGTAACTGAAATATTTTTAAAGATATATTTATGTTATATAATATTATATTACATTATGATATAAATCAATTTAGAAACAGAAATTTGGATGGTCTTTGAAGTTAATTGTATTTTGCCTAATTCCGCTGAAGCAAAATTTTTATTATTTATATGTGACAGGTCACATCCATTGCACTGGCCTTTGAGTTTTTCTTTTGAGTCTCAACTAGCCACACAATGAGCTTCTTTTTTGTTCCTCTTGGACTTTACTTGCTCTATCACTCCTCCCTTATTCAAATGAGAGTCTGGTCTCGCTCAGCTCCCTCTGCTGATCAGCACTTTGATCATTCCTAACATTTAAAATTAAAATAAAGCTCTAACAACCAGTGCATTAGAATTTAACAGGTGTTCAGGAAGAAGCTGATACAGAATTTGAGATTACACTAGAATACACATCCCAGTCAGTGCAATTATAGTGGGGAAACGGAAAGCCCTCTTGACTGTGTTACACCTTGGGATAACTGATCAGATCACTTTGATGTCTGTAGGTAAAACCGTTAAGAAACAAAACAGCAAGGCAGTTGCTACATGTGTTCGGTAAACACAATTTCATATTCAAAGCAATACATTGGAACTCTGCATAAAGCATGGATTATTGTTCATACCCAAAACCATGTGATGTGTCGACTAACTGTGATGCACATGTGTGCAAACACACAGAACACATATCTGGCTACACCTACAACACTATATTTTAGAGATGACTCTACTGTGGAAACCTTGCAATGGTTGTACTTATTATTTGCTACTCCTCAAGCTACATTTTAAGCAACGATCCACATGAATGCTACAAAACAACATCATTACCACATTAGGCCATTTTTACAAGGAAGATAAAGCATGAATTGATACTTTCAGCTTTAACAAACAAATCTGCTCATTAATCTTAAAGTTAAGTTAATTAAAATTACTTTGTAAAAAAATAATATTAAAAACATTGGAGCAATGGAATAAAATGAAATACTGAATCTTAAAATGAGCAATAAAGGGACAGTATAGTGATTTATAATATTAGAGGCTAAGAGATTTTGATTTGAAATAAACACTGTACTTCTGACCTCAACATTTATCAAATAGATCCTAAAAAAATTGTTGTTTCTTTACAAAAATACTAAATGGCATCATGCCTCTTTTGATAACAGTAAGAAATTTTGCGTGATCACATATTAGGATTTCTGAAAGATCATGTGACACTGAAGAATGGAGTAATGAATGCAGAAAATTTAGCTTTGCCGTCACAGGAATGAATTACATTTAGAAGTAAATACTTTTATTTTAAGCTTTAACATTTCTCAATTTTGCTATTTTTACTATTACTATTTTGGTGGGTTTTTGCACTATTAATGCAGCCTTGGTGACATAAAAAAAAAAAAAAAAAAAGGAAAAAAACCTACAAAAATCCTACCCATGCCATATATATATGTAATAACTGATCTGCTGAGAGGATCTCTGGCAAAGTTCGAGCAGGGTTAATGCCAAATGCTTTGGAGTTGTCAGACAGCATGAAGTCTTGCAAAAATGAACAAAAACTCCTGGTCATCTCTTCCCATTCATCTCTTACTGAAAGGCATTTCATTTATTATGGATGCGGTTATACTAAGAGGAGAAAAAGGAAATGAACGGTGTGTGGTTTTGCTGAAGTGCTCATTCAGCTTGCTTTGCATACAAAGGGCATTGAGCATGATGTAAATCTGTCATGGTGCTCCCCACACGGACTCACCTCACAGTGCCCCGCGGCGGCTGTGAAACTCTGCAGCTGTGCCTGGAGTTCTTGGATCTGCTGATCTCTCTGGCTGAGCTGCATGCTGAGGGCTGCTTCCCGCTGGCGGAGCTGTTCCTGGCTGTGCCAAAGGGCTTGGTATGACACGCTCAGCTCGCTGTGGAGCTGTCACAGCAGAAACAGACAGTGAAGGACAAGCTCGGTTAATGCAGTTAAGTCCTTGCTGGAACACAAGTTCACCCCCCCAGGGGCACGTGTTCACTCGTGAGGACATGCGCTAAGTTCAGACAACAGATGCGCTACTGTACCTTCTGGTAGGAGACAGTGTCTGCCGTGTGGGCCTCCTCTTGGCTGCGCAGGACTCTTTGCGTGTCCAGGTTAAGACCCTCCAGCTGCTGAATGAGCTGGGCCTGTTCTCCTGCATGTTCCACACTCTGCCTGTACAGACACTGCAAGTCCTGGAGTTCACGTCTGGACACGAACATGCACACACATTACGGTCAACTCATATGGTCAGGGTTAATCAATCTGTGTAAGTGCTGCTTACTTGACTTGACAGAGCTGTTGTTCTTTGTCAGCTCCTTCACGTTCTACAGTGGAAAGCTGAAGGGACAAAGCAGTTGAGCGACTCTGAGCCTCTAGCACGTCCTGTCTGTTTCTGAATAGTTCCTCTTCTAAATTCTGGAAGAGAAGTTGATTAATAATTAAAAACTGGTTCAATGGCAGGAAATACTTTATTTTTGGTCTAGGTATATAAATGTATGCAATTCCTACATACTGTACTATACAGGGAGTTACGGTTTTCTTTTTGTGATTAACATGTTAACTCAACTCCTAAAATAGAATTCATTTTAAAGAAAGGGCATAAAAAATAAATAAATAAATATCCTTTACTGTTTATTTAAAAGCCTTTTGTCTACTGCACCAAAGTCATGTGTTTTTGACAAATATGTGTGAAATATGGGTGTAAAATGTATATGTACTGTATGTAAAAAAACAAACAAAATAAAGATGCCCTGCGAATATGTGTAATGTGTATACCCCAAAATTCAATAAACTGGGGCAAAAAATGGCCCTGTATAAGTTCCATTTAAATTTCTATGTGCTATTGTTTAGCATAGTTTTGAAATATCACCACAATTGCAAATATGAATTTAATTTATTCAACAGTTCAGTAAATATGTAATGTGGTATTTGGTTATGTACACTTTAGACAGAGCTTTGTCAATATTGTCTGTTTTTACTTATTTCAGCAAAGAAAATATTTCCAAACAAAGCCACAGTGGAACTACTGGAACTATTCTCTGACTAACACCCAATGGTGTTTCATGTCTGAATAAATAAGCATTTTTAAACCAATTAAAGAATCCATGATCCACCCCATAGTGCCTTATTATTCTAATTTCATTTATTGATTAAATGTAAGAATTCAACAATTATGAGACATACATCTAATAAGGTTTGAAATTGCTATAATAAAATGAGTAAAATGCCCCTGGAAATCAATTTAAGAAGGTAAATACTGCCTCATAATAAAAGAGTTCATTTCTGTCACTGCTGTGAGCTAAGCAGCAAACCACATAATTATGACAATTATGAAAAGCTTTGGGAGTCAGCTGTCCATGACAGGCCTAAATCAGCCAAGGAACCAGCACAAAAACACAGTTAGCAAAATAATTCTCATTATCAACAATCTATTTTATCAATATTACACACCTTAGCAGGATTGGGGAGGGGTTTATTCAGGTGAAATAATTCAACATATTTGTTTATAATAAAAAATTGAATAAAAAAATAGAAAAGAATGGAGCAAGAAGAAAATGTGATCCTTTTACTTAGTGGTGGCTTTTAAATTATAAACATACATTATTTTTTATTTCGAAAATGCTATAAAATATCCAAAGAGTCCATTTCTTAAAAACAAACTGAACTAGATGTTTTTTTGTTTATTGAACTTATTAAAACACTTTTTTTTTTCATCATGGACACTCACTTATTTGACAACAAATCACCTTACAGAGAACTTGACCACAGTAAAAACGAACAAAGAAAGACAAGGGAAGGAAAGGAAAGTAAAAGATGAGCAACTAAAGCGGGAAGCCTATCAGCAGCATATCACAGGAGCTGATGGAGATAATGAGAAGCAAACAGATGCCGAGCATCAAACGTTCAGGCCAGGGAGAGCACGGGCCAGCCCTCATTAAAAACTAGCCAGTGCTGACAGGGGCACTGAGAGAGACAGAGAGCGCAGGAGGAAAGGGGACACAGTCCGAGCACCACTACAGTCTAATTTAATTGGACTAGTTAGAGTTTAAGGTCCATACAGACCTGCCTCTGCCCTTCCCCATGGAGAGTAATGAACACAAATCTGTATGTAAAGCAGGTAATCACACAGGTGCTTGAGTGACACTCAACCCGTGAGGACACAAGCCCTATTAAACATACACAAATGCTGAACGAGGCCCTATGGAACATGCTAACAACAGCTCCTGCTCCGTCTGTAGTAGGTCATTATAGCCCAAGTCGCTAAGCACCGCGACAGCAGGCAGGACTGATTCGGGGCCACATGTAAAACAGCTCTGGTCACGTTGCACGGGGTACACTCCCGCTGTTGAGCAGGGAAAAGAAAAATTGGGTCCACCATGTTAACCCACCAAGTCATTATTTCGCCCCCCCCCGAACATATCTATCAATATTTAACATTTGTGCATTGTGAGACAAGTTCATTTACATGAACCCGCTTAGAAAGCGGCAGAAGAGAAGAAAAAAAAAGAACAGGGTGCGAAGCGGGGGACCTTACCTTGACTCTGGAACTGCTGACGGCCTCTTGGTCCCGCAATCTCTCCAGCTCAGCCTGAGAGGCTGAGTGCTGAGCATCTAATTGTTGCCTGGCTTCCTGTAGGGCACGCCTGCCCTCCTCCTCGCACTCCTGCGCCTGCCTCCTCGCTTCCTGCCGGGGAAAAGAGAGCGAGATACGGTCGCAGCATTGGGATGAAAGGGCGGCAGCGAGGGCAGGGCCAGAGAGAGAAGTTTGGAGCTTACCTGCGTTGGCAGGGCAAGCCGAAGCCCACGCAGGTAGCCTGGCGCAGGGGCCATCTATAGCTCTAATGACAGCTCTAATGAGAATAGCTCCACTACAGGCCCATTAGTCCTGCCAGCCTGCCTTTGATGCTGATCTCTCGCTCCTTTCTTTTTTTGCCCACACTATCCTTCCCTCCCTTTGCTAAGAGAGACCCTGAAAAGACACATCCTCCCCAGATCTTCACTTTATCAATTAATCATGCCAGTCCCATCAGAAGGTAATTAAGGAGAAGCCACATCACATACACACACTTTCCTCTGCTCGGCCATCATTAAGTATTTATTGAGAAAGTTAGCTGCTTTTCCGAGCTACGCTGTCGCTACCACCCCCGTCCTCACCGCCCCTGCCCCCGACCCGGGATTTTGAGGCCTTAGGCAATTGCCTCCAGGGGCTTGTCAGTTTTTTTCCCCCTCCCTCTCTTCCTGGTGTCACAGGCACAGAGGCAGCGCTTTAAAAGTGGTGCCAGTGGAAATTTGTCCAAACCTTAAGTTGTCGACTCTTATTCCCCAGTCTGTGCTGCAGAGCTGCCAGTTCTTTCTTCATTAGACCGCACTCCTTCTCACTGCCACGCAACTGCTGGTCTCCGTTGTTTATCTCCTGCTCTTGTGCCGTCACTTTCTGTTTAAAGAGCCACACAAGTGATCGTGAGAGACAGCCGTTAGTCACAAGCAATCTGGGTATGAGTGTTTACAGGACTGAGAGTTAAGTTTCATTAATAGTTTCTGTAATGGGGTCAGCTGTTGTGTGATACGGAGATAGGAAAGCATGTCGCAGGCATTTCGTCCTGTATTGCTAAATGTGGGAATTAATGGGTGCTGTACTATGATGTTTCAACAGGGCATGTTAAAGCTAGAATTATTCAGTTGTTGCTACATTGTGTACGTAAATAGTTTCTGAAGAAAAACTATTGAAAGGCCAAAATCACTGCTGTTTCCTCCAATGAGAAGTGTGTCTATTATCTATTCAGTCTGAGTGGATGGTGTGATGGCGTGTAACAGTGTGGATAACACGTCAGCAGTGTGGAGCAGCAATATGAAATTTGAATCAGAACTTTAATTTGGACAGAAATATTGAGTGATGACAAAAAAAAGTTTAGTACTGGAGAACATAATGGCCTACTTAATTATCCAAAGGTTAATAATTAATTTGCAGTATTTTTGAAAACTTCAAATGAAAACAACATTTACATTGGGGATAAATTAGTATCACAAAAAAAGATTTTTGACTGATTGCATTACACTAAAATTCTGAAAGTTTGTAAAGAGATTACGGATTGCACCAAGCAAGCATAGTTTAGCTTCTCTTTTAGTAGCTTTATGTATGCACATTGACCAATGTTTATGCCTAAATTACATTCATTTATCATATAAAGCGAATATGTCTCTTCAGAATACTTGGATTAAACTGCTTGATTCATATGGAGTACTTTTACTAATCAAAGCATTAAGGTTTTGTCGGAATTAACTTTTGATGGAGGAACAGCAATTTCTCAGGTGTCATTAAAACATTTTCCTTTTTTTTCTGAAGACAAACAAAATTCAATATAATTGCTGAGAAAATTTTGGGTGAACTGGCCCCTTGCTTTGTGCAAATATTCAATATCATTCGACGTTATCCCTTTACCAGGTCTGATATTCCGATAATGTGTTTCTATTGCTAATACACACACTTCAAATGGGTTGTGTCGACTCGACGCTGATATCTCAAAAAATAACCCTGAGCTGTGGGAGGCAATTAATTGCCATGTTTGGGGAAATCACTTGAATCTTTCTAGATAGAGAACTTATGTTCAGTCTGTGCACCATGCAAATGCAGGTTTTAATAGAGATTTATAACACAAGCAAAGCCCAATTCAAAATGTTGATAATGAGGTAGGCAAGCACTGTTTTAACCCTAGTACTTCTCAATTGGTAGGAAAAGAGGTTTAAAGAAGTTAAGAGGTCTAGGACAGAGAGATTAGCATTAGAAATCCCCAGTGCAGTTCAAAAATGAAAGCTAATTATGTTACAAAAACGGAAGAGGGGTAAAGGAAGGGGGGTGGGGTGAGAGGAAAGCTGGTCAAAGTTAGTGTGGAAATGTAGAGATGAGATGAGGATTCAGCAGACCATCACACGGCCAAGGAAGGAAAAAGCAATTAATCACATTTGAGTTCCTTTGGCGCAAAATTTGGATGAGACAAATGCCAGTGGTTTTGAGTGGTACCCAGAATTCTGATTATTAATGAGTTTCTTAAACAGGGCACAATGGCCATTTTCCACTGACAGGCCAGTGCAACTTAAACCTGACAGAAGAAAAGACTCGTTCAAAACGGTAACTTAATTTTTAATCTATTAAAAATACTGCATACTAAAACCTCAACTTCAAAATGTGCACAGTTGCCTCTGAATCTGAAACAAAGGCCACTTATGTGTAAAAATACACTATATTAAGGAATTGCTGACCAGATATATCAATGAACATGATCAGTATTCAGTTGCTCTGGATATGCCATTTAGGAATCATTTCTTACAAACATTCAAACATTTTATATTTATGAATATTACAATCCACAGTCTATCATAAATAGTTATTTTTATTTATACACTTATAAATTCTATCAGATTAACAATTATATGTGTGATGCATCAGTAAGCATGTGCCTGGACAAAGAACGCTATGGTCCTTTTTCACAGCCATAACATAATTAAATGTGATTAACCGATCAAGATGTGTTGTATGATTGGTGGGATGAAGTATATATAGTGCTTTACTGCAAATTTGGAGTAAAATAGTACTGAAATGATTCAATGTTTGCATCACTCTGCTTATATTTTTTGTACCATTCACGGCTTGAGTACGTGGGCAGCATAAGTTGAGTTATTTTTAACTCTGTATTAACTTTAGCTCACAAGTTGTTGTTTTTTTCAGACTTGTGTAAAGTCACAGTGGTTTCTATTGCTTCAGGATAATTCAGATCGGGGTTTCTCTCCCAAGTGAGTGGTGAGCAGGAATTTTCTTTGTTACTCAAGTCCACTCACATTCTCTGTTCCAGTCTGTTTGTAGCTTGGCAACATTTAAAGATTGATGCTATGGCAGAAACGTAAGAGAGCATTAATATCTTGTTTACAGAATTGTTGTATAAAAGCAATATCACACTTGCAGTTTAGCTGCTTTACTAAACTATTCTGATCAACACATTTGCTATTATATTGCTATAAGCATAGTTTATGGTTTGGAGAGTAAATCCCAATCAATGTTTTTCAAGGAAACCTGTTACCTTATTCTGTGCATTTATTATTATAACTATTGCTAAATGCCTTGGTTTATTTATGGTTTACAATCTTAATTCATTAAAAAGTTCAAGCAATCAGACTGTTGTTCCAGATCATTGATGAAGAGCACTTTACCAATACTCTTTCCTTCTGAATGTAACATTGTCAACAATATGCAGAACCATCTGACATTTATGACAAACCAAATCCTCTGAAAATCGGTAAGAAGGGACTGTTACAGCCTTTTTCAAAGCACACCTGTCATCTGTCTGACATTCACTTCCTTGCAATTACAAGCAGATCTTGACCTTTCCAATATGGCAGACATGGAGACGTATCACTGTAATTAGAAATAGTTGCTAATGTGCCATCTAGGTGTTTATATCTATGGTGCTGACACTAAACATAATTGCTGCTATGAAAATAAACACACTGGCCATCCATTAGTAATGCTGACATTATGTCAAAGCCATAGTGTGGTGTTTGGTAAGTTCCAGTTTGGTCTGCTATGGCAGAGGTCCTCAACCCCTGGAATTGGCCCATGAAAGAGATGCAACCTAGAAAAAATGACTCTAGGCTATATACAATGCCACTGTATTCATTGTGCATTTCCCCTTTAAGAGCCAATATGCACATGTATATAGGACACTGTTTCAGAAAAATGTTAGTTCCACACTTTTAGGTTCAGCTAATATTAACATGTGTTGGAAACAAACATCCCTTGAAAGTTTCTTTAGAGAAGGAGGTAAGAAAAGAACAAATGATAACGACAACGAAGAAACGGCTGCTGGCAAGAAAAAAGGGAAAAATAAAGGCGCCTTTAACCAAAAATTATTCATCTCTAAAATAAGGTTTTGTCTCTTCTGGCAATTCACATGCTCTAAACCCCATGTGTATAATTTGTGTAGAAAAATTAGCTAATGAGTTAATGATGCTCTCAAAACTGCTACGGCATCTTGAAACACCCAGCATTGAGATTATTTCAAATGTAAAAAAAAAAAAAGTTAACAAATCAAGCAACAGCATATTGTAAAAGCAACCACATCTATAAGTATACCTGCGCATTTCCCAAGAACTGTGAAATGTCTGACGAAGCTGCAGCTAACAAGGTAGGCCAGATTCCTCTTTCAGCTAACAAACTGATGATATTGCAGGTGACCTTGCAGAGCAATTGTTAGAAAGGGTTAATGAGTCGTCAGGGTATGCACTGCAGGCTGATGAATTGACCGACGTTGACAACAATGCAATATTATTGGCTTATGTACAATATATAATTAATTTAGTATATAATTGATTTCACTGCATGAAAGAATGACAACTGTTTTCAAATTGGCAGATGAAATGTCTGCATTCAAAGCCAAGTTGCAACTGTGGGGACAACGAGTGCCAAAGGGCACGTTCTACATGTTTCCAATATTGCCAACATTGTCCCCTTTGGGAAAAAAAGAACCTGGGCCTTCTCTCTCCCAGCTGATCTCTGATCACATAGCTTTGCTGTCAGCTGAGTTTAAGCGCTGCTTTCCAAATGCAAGTGATCCAAGAACTAATAAGGAATGGGTCATTGACCCATTTGGAAACGTGCCCCGCAAATCATCCATGCTAGTGCTTAAAGAGCATCAGCTCATTGAGACCGCAAATGATTAAAACAAAGATAGAATATTCAGAGATAGCTGCAAAGGCCCTGAAGTGTTTACTTCCTTTATGCAACTTTCACACCCTTGCGAAATGGGTTTTCCTGTGCTAACAGCCACTGAAACGAAGTTACGGAGTAGACTGGACATTTGCAACACACTTTAAGTCTCACGGTCACAATCCCTCTTGCTGAGATTTTTTATTGCAGTAAAACAAGCCCTGATTATTGATTATTATGGTTCGTAGTAATGTCTTGTTTTACTTTGTTGTTGCATGCTGTTGAAATACGCAGAGATACGCAGCTAGAGGATTTCACATTAAAAAAAATTGTTCCAACCCTCCCAAGAACCCCCCCACCTCCCTGCAGCAAGAATATTGTCGAAACGAAAACCGGTCCATGCTATAAAAAAGGTTGGAGACCCCTGCGCTATGGGTTATCAAGCCATGGCTAATCTTATTTACACAAATGAAGAGCATGCGTGATGCGTGGACATATTTGATGGACTCGCTGCTGGTAAAGAGTTCCTAATGAAGCCGACTGACAGATGTTTCATTAAGGGGCATGATTAAAGGTGAATTAACAACACGGCTTCATCATTAGCTGTCATCCAAGCAGATCTATCAAGCAGTCAGAGACGCTCATTAAAAAAGGAGAGACGAAGGTTTCTGAGACCACATGAATGTCTGTCCACCTGTGGCTGGGCTGTAGTTTAAGTTGTGTAAAGCTCTCACAGTACCTGCTCCAACTCTTGGATTCTGTAGTCTTTTGCTTGAAGGATCTCCAGAACTTTCCTGTCCTTGTTCTCAGCTTTCTGCTTTTCTCTAGTATAGCACAGATTGAACAAAAGAGCAAAATTAAAGGTGCAAGCTGTCACAGTGAAAGAATACAGAAGAGGGCGAACCGATCCACTAGCTTCAGTGAACACTGCAGCCATTCACATTTGAAAATCTATTTGGGATGATGCAACGGTGATGCTCGGTTAGGAGATAAAACACTGCAGGATAGACTGGATGCTGTGGGAGAAGAAACAGGCAAAATTGCCTTTCAACCACTCAGCGCATTCTCTGAGCTTATACCGCAGAGGGTCAACAGGGAATGATGGGATATAACTCCAGTCTCCAGGTATCAGTAATTATCAGGATATCAAAACAGGAACACTACTCACTGGGGAAACACAAACACTCCTTTCCTTTCAGGATCTAACCCTCTTTAGTGGGTGTTTGGAGGGAAAAGACAAAAGAATCACAATTGGGGCGAGTTTGTTTGAACAGCCGCCACTCATCTGGGATCCTCCTTTCCCTGGTTCACTTTTTCAATCTCTTCCACCCTTTCTCCTTCTATCTCTCCCTGAGGACATCTGACATGATACGGCTCTCCTCAGAGAACACCACTGCCTTGAAGCTTGGTGATGTTAACCATATCCCAAGCCAAGTGTTCACTCGCTACTAGACCGGCCAGAATTCCCAGTAGCCTGTGTGCTTCACAAAGTCAGCACAATTATCATGTCAATCTCCCGTGTGGCACAATGCTGATATATGCACACGCCCTCAGGTGCATGTTGCCAGTTCTTTGAGGAGCAGCTCGGTTTGTTGCCTCTGCCTGAGGAGGAAGCTCATGAGGGAAATGGGAGAGCATAGCCTGGCTGGTGCTCTTTTATTTATCATCGCTTCCAGAGTCGAGGAACACATTTGCTTAAGCTCAAGCTTTTGGTCACAAAATATGCTCCATATCTCTGACCTTTCATCAGGTGGTGAAAATAATTATTTAATATTCACCCAAATAAATACACAGCCACTGCCAAGCCATGCCAGTGGCCTCAATTTTCAAGTGCAAAATATTGCTTTATCTACACCTCTTATCATCATAATAATAACTTTTAAAATGCACGACGATGGCAATCGTTCGGCATTATAAATGTTATCTTTTTTTTCCCCACAACACGTTCCCATGCCACTTTTGTAGCTCCCCACACCTTCTTTGAGGGTCATAAGTCATGTTAAATCTAGTATATATCCCTCAAAGAGGAGTTTTTTCAGCGTTTAGATGAGAAGAGAGGGAGGGAATCTGTGTGGAGGATAAGAGGGTTTAGATCGTCATCTGCTCTTGGGTTCTCTCATAACTGCGTTCAACGGCGCAGCCACCCAACACACACCCCTGCAGAACCGTGCTCGCAAATCAGGGATTTCATGTGGCAGAAAAAGCATTTATTTCAAGTCTGAAACGTAAAAGCATAATGATTCAATAGAAGAAAAGGACTGAGAAAATAGGTGCATAGGATCTGCAGTAGTTTAAAAAAAAAAAACAGGTGACTTTACAATGTGACTCACCTTTCCATTACAAGACTCACAGCCTGGGTGAGGTCTGGACTGGCCACTTGAAGTCGTTTCCAAAGTGACCACACAAACTCCTTGTCTGTCTATTAAAAGCAAATGCAAATAACTAAATTATGTAAAATGCCCAATTTATAAAAGTAGCTCCCAAATAAGCAATTTCAGCAGTAGATAGATATCTAGATAGATAGATAGATAGATAGATAAACAGCAAATGATACCAGGATGTGCTGAAACTGAAGATCAAACAAATTAATTAAACTTTATTGCTCTAACAAATGAAAAAAAGGAAATTAAATCAGAGTAATCCTATTCATAAAGTCACACAGAAACAAAAAAAAAACAAGGGTAAATCTCAACTCACTAGTTGCCTAAAGAAGAAAGTGGGCAGAGAGCTGTGTAAGACACACTTACAATTCAAAGTGTCTTTGGGAAAAAAAAATGGCTTTCAAAGATTTTTAAGCTACATTACATTTAATGAGAGACATCATTTTCTGACATTAATAAAAAAAAAACAGAATTATACCAGATCAACTTAATATAAAATTATCTGTTAAATTATGTCCACATCATTATAAGATTAAAGTCATAAATCCCTGCAGAATCTGCTGGTGTCCAATTAGTACATGAATTTTAAACCCCATTCAAAAGTGTCTAATTAATTATTTACTAAATGGTGCAGGCAGACCTTGATAGACCATAGGCTAAACATACAAAGTAGCGTGTGCGAGAGAGAGACTGAGCAAATGAATAGAAATAGAGATCTCACAATTCCTAGCCTTCATTGTGTTTAATGACAAATTAAGAAAAGTCCTCCATCAAATAGGTGGTCTCTTCACAAGTGCTTAAGCTCACTACATCAGAAGATTGTGCAACTCCTGCACATTACAGAGATTTTCTCATGAAATGGAAGGTGTTTGATATGTTGAAAGGCAGTCGTATTGATGAATTATTTATCTATACAGCAGACCATGAATGCCCACTGGATGAGTGCACTCATTGAATGTTGCTATTTATACAAATTTTAATAAACTAAAACTGCCTCCCTGATAATTCTCAGGTCCACTACAAACATTTTGCAGTTAATGGCAGTCGATGGATGAGCACAGCGCCTTTTACATAAATTATATGTGATTCTTTATACGTACACGCTTGTCATTAGAAGTGAAATGGAGAAAAATCAATTGTGAACCGCAGGCAAGTAAAAAAAATCTAGACAGAATCAGTCGACATCCACTGATGCTGTAGTCTTATTGTAGGTCAGAGTAAGCCTTTTATCGCTGTATAGTTAGTAAAGACTACCCACTGAGTAACTGTTAATGGCTCTTCTCAATTAGTAGTTATCAGGATCAGTGTTAAGGATGTCTGTAAGTAAACTACATGCTCAAGAAAAAAGACGACATATTAGTAACGTGTCAATCTATTAAAAATTATTGTTTGAGTTTGAGACACTGTTGACAATGCAGGTATTTGTTTTTAGGCACCACCTGGTGGGGCTTTAACAATATGCAGGATCCTTATGTCACATGGGTTTGGTGCTTAGTACAGTGAGACCACATAAGTTGGGTTGTCTTAGCATTGAAAATGTGCAAAAAATGAAATAAATAAAAAATAAAAGTAAATAAATAAAATTTTTATATGGGCTTCTGATATGACTTGATATGAAACCATTGTCACTATAGCCTGAGACAGAGAAGAATTGACAAAGGACATAGTAATTTGACAAACAACAATCTTAATAATAGTTTAATATACCTGGCACTGAGCGAGTTCCTCAGACAGACTCCTCACCTCTTCCTCGAGGAGTAAAACACGTTCATTGTCTTTCGACTCCATTGAGATCCTAACAGAAAAGAGTTAATTTATATAATTGTCTAGTCCACAATTAATTAGACAGACAAACAGCCAGACCGAGACATAACACGATGAACAACTAGACGGAGTTGAATCAGATCAAGAGAATCTGAGTCTATGAAATAATCAACCACTCTCTATGGACACTGTAATAAATCTGAATAACGTAAACAGACACACAATGCACCAATATGATATAAAATACAATAAAACAGATTAAAATCGTATGACTAACTGCAACAATAAAGCATTAATAGGTGCATAATAAAATAGTAACAAAACAGCTTATAAATACAAGTGGTTTAATGAACTAAACTGCTAGTCTAAACAAAGTGCGCTGTGTGTGTGACTGTGCCTGACCTGTGCGTCCTTGGATACCGCTGAACTTACGGTTTATACAAAATGAAGATCTGCAATATTATTAAATCACGATTCTGATCACATCTGACTGCATATTCTCATAGAGGTTGAAAACGGGAAAAACAGAAAACATAGCTCATTAAAGTGGAAATACAAACAAACGCCTTGACTGTTTCAAATGATCGCGCCAGTTCCGTGTTTTGACACAGAGACGTTTACCACACTTTACGACAGTCCGAAACGCTTTACTGTTCGCTCGTCTCTATGGACATTCTTCATACAGGACGTTAATGTTTTCCATGCTATCAGTATAATACACTGAACATATTATTCCACATTAACAATGATTTAACAATTATGTGAAGTTGTTTAAATCACAGACAAGTACAATAAATATTATATTAAAATGAGATAACCTTCCTTAAAATGTATAAATGCCTTAAATAAGTTGGCATAGTTTGCAACGATCTACAATAGCTATTATAGCACCTTCTTTCTTTCTTTCTTTCTTTCTTTCTTTCTTTCTTTCTTTCTTTCTCTATCTCATAGGCTATTTATAGAAAAGATATAATAAACACATTTTTTTAATTTGTTATATAAATATAATAATCACATTTTACAAAACCTATGATCAATATAGTAACTTTATTTGAGGTATGACACCCCAGTTGAATACAAGGTTAAAAACAAATAAACAAAATTAATTAAAAAAATGAATAGGCTTAAAAAATGAACAGTAAAAAAAAACAATAATGATAACAATGAATAAATAAATACATAATAATAAGGGTTTTTTTACAAAGGGTATTACAGAAGCAAATGAATGAAGTTCAGTAAAATAGACACTTAAAATTGTATTTCTGATGTTTTCTTAACACTAGTCTGAAACTAAACCCCAAACTAAAAGCCCAACATTTCAAAATTTGACTGCACATGTGTTAGTGTGACATGAATTCACACAATTGTTAAACAAAAATATTATTATTAATATTATTATTGACTATATACTGTACCTTGGATATTACCATATCACTCATAATCATATCAGTGCATTTTGTTTGTTTCTCTTGCTTTCAAGTTAATTCATAATTCTTAATATACCAATTTAAATAAATGCTACTAAAGACTCTACTAGGGTTGTTCATCTTGTTCAAAACAATATAAATTATCATATAGATTACACTCTTGTATCATTCAGAATTTATTTCTTTTTTCATTGCATAATGGTTGTATAATGGAGTATAAACAACTGTTCCTGTCCTTGCCGACTAGAGTCATATCATAGTCAAAAGGCTAGATGATTAAAACCACAGAAACAAGATTAGACAGATATAAAGGAGGTTGCAGGAGTGCAACAGACAGCAGGTCATCTGCTTTGGAGCTTGCATGCTCTCTTGCTCCAGAAGAAGTCAATTGACTTAGCGTGATTAGGCTTTTCTTTGACCCGCAAACAGTGCCTCTCATTAGGATGCTCATTTGAGCTGCGATTTCAGAGGCAGTAGACTGGCTGGTAATTTGCAACATCTGCCCCTTTTAGGAGCGCAGACGCATGGCACTTTTGAATCAACTTTTTCTTTCTTGCTCAACAAAGCCCTTTGTTTACTCATGATAGTTACCAGTCATCCATTCCGAATGTGATTTTACATGCACTCTCTGGCACTAATATCAGTTTCCGTTCGACAGCCTCCAACAGCGGCCAAACGTCACAAATGTAACATGCTCCATTTACAACCCCCAAGGCCTGTAAAAAGTTCAGATCCACAGACAACCACGCAAATGTTGCTCAAGTGGGAAATAAATGTAGTATTTTTTCCAGTTATCTATTTCATTTAAATCTGGATTAAACACTGCTGGGTAAAAAGAGAATAAAAAAATAATAATTAGAAGTTCTGAGAATGCAAATTTAGACAATACATTTAAATCGCTTTGTATCTTAAGGTAATCTACATTGTCAGGTTGCTTTTATTTTTGACTTTTATATAGTACAGTTTTGACTGGACGCTGTAGTATTTTGTGGAAAGAAAAAAAGGTTTTAAAATCCTGTTAAAGCTTATTGTAAATATAATAAAATTTTTCACATGCTTATTATAAGCTGAATTCAGGATAATTGGGACATTTTCCCCAAGTCATCTCTTTAAGTGTCCTGTTTTAAAGATTTTCTTCTTTCTTCTGTTGTTCACAGGTTGTTCTTTAGTAAAAGAAGATCAGAAGACTTGCAAAAGATTGCGAAATCACTCTCTCTATATATTTTTAGCACTTACATAATTGTACTGCTTTAATAGCAGAAACTGAATTGCATACTATAGAACATTATTTCATAGCATGACAAATGCTGATTCTGTCTATTGTCTTTGCTGTTCTCCCAATATTTTTGATGTGATGAGAAATAAAATTATTCTATTTAACTCATCTGTTCCTCCTTCTCAATGTCACTGAGAAACAGAGATGTATTCACACCAAATCACCACGCAGCCCGTACAATCAGGAAGCATCGACAATCCCTTGGTGAGCTGAGTAGGCAGAGCACGGGAAGTATCTCACCACAGAGGATTGGGAAAGCCCCAGTTCTCCGCCTGCAATCCAAGGTAGGAGGACTGTCATCTGCTGAGCATTTACCTTTGATAAAGAGGGGAAGAAAAAGGCGACGCGCTTCATAATGTTCTATAAACGTACAAGATGCTCGCTTTGTAGACATGCTGGCTGCAAATCTGGCAGTGTCACTTTGGAATGGAAATGAGAGACATTTTAAAGAGGAGCACCGCACATCATTTCCCACTGGATGAACATGTGGGTGTGCAAATCCAGTTGAGATAATGTAGAAGCTTTAAACTTCGTTCTGACAGTTTATGTGCCCCAGGATATTGGTTTTAAAAAGGGAAACAGAATTTTATCCCATCCTACTTCCTACATTTATTGTTTTATCCTGAAATGTAACCAACTTACAGTATGTATCTAATGTTCTTCAAAAGTTTGGAGTAATTAAATTTAAATTTGGATGTGTTATTGAATAATTAAGGCAATTTATGATATGCCCAAATAATGCTAATAAATCCTCAACTACTACTACAAACAATGGTTTTACTTTGCATTAGGTGTCTTTACCTTGAGCTGAAAATGAGGTATAATGTACTGTACTTATTGTGCTCATGTTAAGGTTAGATGCAGTTAAGGTGAGGGCAAAAGTTTTGCTGAATGGTTAAATTTAGATGTGTGTGGTAAGGTTGTTGACAATGTAATTATCGATGCAAACATGGAACTTAATAAAAAGATTAATATTAATTATTAACTATAACCAAGCCATTTATCCATGATTCAATCTATACAAATTTGTCTTGCTGGTATGAATTAATGATTGGCTGAATGGTTGATTCAGCGACAATAAATAATATTTTTGTTCATTTAAATGTCACCATTTTCAAATGTCATCATTTTCAGTGTAACTACAAACAAGCATTTTTTTTTTATATGAATACGATGTAAAAAACAGATTTAACATATACAAAGTAGTTGCCTTAAATGAATGTATATGAGTTGATTTAGTGAGCTTGAATAAAACCAGCCTATAAAGTAGTTACCATTTTTGCACAGCACTTTAAAGAAAGAATTTAAAGAAAGTCCTTAACTTTTTAAAAATATAATTCTCTGCAAGTCACAATCCAGCTCCTTCACAGCAGTGACAGTCAGTCATTTATTCTGTGCAATGGCTTGAAACCTACAAAGCTGCATCTCTCCACTTGCCCATCGGCAAACCTGTCATCACGCGCCCATCCGCTTGCGTGCAACACACCCAGAGCTCCCACAGAATGCTCTGCATCCCAGGACAAGCTCCACTGTTGAGCATTTGTCCCCCGTGCATGAGTCTCTGGCTCCATCTGATGACCTTCTAACTGTCTTCAGCAGGCAGTGGGTTTGGATAATGAGGGGATTGATAAGAGGGCTCTCTTCCTGTGGGCGATGGGGGGAGAAAGGGGAGCCAGTGGGGTGGAGGGAGCAATGCTTGCCCCATGTGTCTCTGTTGAATTGTGGGAAAAAGGAGTGAAGTGATTCCCCTACAGGCTCTATCAGATTTCCCCTGAGAGGATCATGCTGCTCAAATAATGTAAGCCCCTGGCAAACACAGAGAACCTTTTCACTCCTTTGTTTTTGTTTATGCTTATGAATGTGTGCAAGGAGGTGTCCATGGCCATTATCATCTGAGAGTATGGCATCAAGCATTTAGCTAACACAAATACGTACTTTGTTTCCTTCCACAGTGAATCGATGTTCCTGCTGGTGTGTGGAAAGTTTACACAAGAGAAGAGATCAATGGTAAAAAAGGGTTTCCATATTGAGGGTGGATGGTGAAGAAGCAAAACATGTGTGGCCTCCTCCCCTAAGTCAGGTGACACCATTAGCTTGACATTTTCCTTAGTGCCCACAAACAGGAAATATGTGTGGCATTTATTGAACAGACACACAGTCTATGACAGCTGATGGCCGTCCCAAAGGATCAAAACTGGTAGAAGGTTCAATAGCTCATCATCAACTGCCCTTTGAGTAATTAGACAATTGGAAAGGGGTCTGACATAAACCAATACTTATACTCGGGTCCCACAGGTGGCTTTTTGCAGCTGATTTCAGAAAGGAAGCTGCTTTAATGTCATGTTTTTCTTGAGCAAATAAAAGAGTCAAGCTGCTGAGTTCATAACTTTTAGACGCAAGTTGTTCATTGCGCTTAGAGGATGACTCCTTTGAGCAGTGTAATGAAAATATATATATTTTTTAAGAATGACAACATTATGCATGCAAATAGATTTCAAAACAATGTAATGCTCCATCTATGAGCTAGAAGTTGCATCAAACATCAAACACTGGATTACTCATTTGTAGGAAACTGAACCCACGTGAACATGCTAATGTATCCATTACTCATAATTCTTTAAAGGTCTATTTTCTCTGCTCTGTTGTTTAATATCAGGGAGCAATGTACAGTAATATCTCATTTAATTAGGGATTTAAGCTCTCTAACTACCGGGCATATGGTATTTACTCTGCCATGGCCTTGCACATCAGATGAATATGCATATCCTGGGAGTGTGTAGCTTGTTACCCTAGAACGAATTCTACACAAGTTTAATCCCTGATCTATTATTTACCTCTTGACCAAACATGTGAGTGGGGCTTGTAGGCACTCAGCTTGATCAAAATGACTGCCTTGGGATTTAGGGGCTTCTATTGGTCCAAAGGAGAAGTCTGTCATTTGACTTTCCTCAGCCTTCACTCTTGAGAATCAAGCTCTGTGCGGCACTGTAAGGAAAAAAGAAACAAGTCCATAATTAAACATTTATAAGCGCTCTGTTCAGACAGTCTGGGGACACAAGTTTGGGAGATATATAGGAAATCAGTGTCCTCAAACATTTCTAAAGCAAAGTATCTTAGTAATATGCGCATGAGTGTGTGTGCGTTTTGTATAGGGGGAATCTCCTTTAAGTGAACTTAAAATGGGCAAAAGCAGGCCTCATGAACATTAAATACATTTTAAAAACAAGGACACAGATCTGATTCCAACACACTGAAAATCATTGATTTACACAGCATTAAAAATTATAGCTCTATTAATTGGTCATACAATAGCTGTAAAGTTTTTGAACAAGTCGGTTTAGGACAATGTTATACAGTTATAGAAAACTATGATGAATGTGCATTAGTGTGCATTATTGCAGTTGTTATTATTATTATTATTGTTATTGTTATAATTCATCTGTAAATCGTTGTAAACATTTTTCTGTACAGTTTCACAATACGTATATGTACTGTTTTGTAAAAAAACGAGTAAAGAATAAAAACGTGTGATGTTTGGTGTCTTAGGAGTTTTGTTGGCGTTTATTATAGTTCTTATCAGAACATAACTATTACAGTTACGATACAGTCTCTCAGGGTTTACAAAAAAAAAAAAAAAAACTAAAAAAAAAAAAAATAAAAATAGGCTAATTACAAACAACTAGCCGTTATTAGCATATAATACTCTACTCTTAAAGATACACTACTGAAACAACCGAGAAGATAATAAACTACCAAATAGCCCATACTATAAGATAATTGCTCAATTTTACAAGATTATAATATACTATCAACGATAATGCAGATAATGCACTACCATCTACACTAGACTAAAATATATTACCATGTTCCTTTGGATGTAATGCAGCAGTCAGAGAGAGCTGACTATGCAGAAGAAATAGCCGGGAGTGAGTAAGACAGTCAGTTTTCTCTTCCCGGACAGCCAGAGATTTACCCCGCTGCTTCAAACTACCCACCCACTTTAGTCCCGCTTCTGTCCCGCTTCAGTCCCGGTGGAGTGTCTCATACGAGCGGATCTGGAACAGCGGAACCAGCGCTGGGCTTCTGGATCCACCGAAACAGCTTATATTTCAACGGGCTTCTTTCGCTTTACAGAGCCCCGGTACATGCGAATGACGAGAGCGAATGACTCCCTTTTTTAAATGATCAGGGTTGTTTCTTTCATTAACGATAAAGGACTGTTGTTGATGTTCCTCCTATCATCGGTTTGAAACTGAAGGACAAACATAAAGTTTTGAGTGAGTTTAGAGAGATTTGCGTAAAGAAGAGGAGAGGGAAGAGGAGAGCGTCCCCCCACATGAGGGCGAGATCTGACTGAACTTCATTCTGCCATTCACACAATATGAAGAAATGGTGAGTATGACCGATCAACACGAACACTTTACAATAACCCTTATCTATGATATTAACAAACGTTATTGTAGTGAATAGCGCTCGTTACAATCTTTACGTCACGTAGCTTACACTTAAATAGTCATAGTCTAAATGGCACGAAACGTTTGAATGAACAATAGATGAACTTAAATCCGTTAAACGGAATAGTTTCTCTTAAGGATTTAGTTTACTCAAGTTTGTCGAAAGTGTTAGTCCGTTATTTTAATCAGAAAGCCCACCGCACTGAGTGTTTACAAAATAAAGTCAAAGATAAACTGCTTTACCTGAGGATTGGTTTCATCTAACTTCTTCTTTATTACTCTTAAATAAACACACTATACGAGTACACAAGTCACTTTTGTAAAAAAGCAAATAAAAACATAAATATAGAAATATGAATATAGCATGAATGGGTCATGTCAAAATTGTTAACACTGTAGATAGTGTAAAAATCCATCCATACCCTCTGTATTTTTATCTCAACACAGCTGTAATAGATATATAGTTATACAATATATAACATGTAATAGTAGAATTGATAAATAGTCTACTATTAAAGTAACATAGAACTAAAATAATCCCCTTAATATCATTTAAAAAACATGGTAAAAACAAAATGTATCATGTTGTCCATGGAAAAAAAAAAAAACTTCACCAAAATGTTTATGAAATACAAGATAATATTATTTAGCTCTCTCTCTCGTTTTAAGTAGTTTTGAGTGGCAGCATTTATGGTTTATTTTGAATGTATTTTTGTATTAATTAATCAGCTGAGAAGAACAATGATGCATCCAAATTAAATTGATTTAAAAAGATGATTTTCAGATTCCTATGCAACCTGTTGGTGACAATTACACTATTTTTCTATCGTGCTTCTTTATGTCTAAATGTTTATTGCTTTTGTTTTGCTGAAAAGAGAGAAAGTGATTTACAAGGATTTACACTGAGGCATTACGTTCTCAGAGAACGCAGAGACAAGGAGGAGATATCGCTGAATATATACAATTAGGAAAAAAATCTACTTAAGGTTTTATGAGTTTGGCACTTTAAATCTTTTTTTTTTTTTGTTCTAATCTCAGCGGCTGTCTGTGATGGGGCACAGTTGTTCAACTGCTGCAGTCAAGAATGCCAATTTGCATTCCAAGAGTGTCATTTGATGACTTTTATCTGCACGGCTCTCCTGACTTGTCTGGACACTTAACATTTCATCTGCTCCATGTCAAGAGTCAAACGCAGTTATGTCCCCTTTCTCTATCTCTATCCTCCCCTCTCTCTCTCATTCTCTTTCTCTTTGTCTTTCTCAGTCTCCTCACCTCTCTTCTTAATAAAAAAAAGGACATAGGTTGAGGACAGGAGTATGGGAGAAATGAGAGGGTGTGTGAGAAGGAAGGAGGAGGTAAAATGAAGAGCTGCTTTCATGTTGCAGGCACAGTCTAAGGCTGAACTTGTCAGCTGTGCTGGTGTGATTCTCTAGGGGCCCTGGCAGAGTAAGAGGGTAGATGATGGTTAGACGGTTCAATAAGCGCACGGACAGGTAGCCCTAGTGACGTCCCCTGGAGACATTGTCTTAATGAAGAGCAGGTCCACTTAGCCCTGTGTTCTCTGACCCTCTGCCTATTCGCCACACACACATACACACACGCACTGCTCATTTGATCTTACAGCTCTCTTGAACCTCTCAGAGAGTTGTGTTGGTGACGCATGTAAAATTGTCAGAGTTTCTAAGTAGAAATTTAGGACTTAATAATAATAGTAGGAATGATAGTAAAAATAATAATATTAATAATTGTTAGGCCACAATTGTCTTAAGTCAAAAAGAAAAAAAAACATGCTTGCGAAATCTGTATTATGGGAAAAACATGGATCACTGTTTTATTCTGCTGAAACTCATACTATACAGGTCCACACTGATAGACAGACAGCTTTGTTATGGCTGGATGGGGTGGGTAGGTACGACAGGTGGGTCATAACACCTGCCAAACTGTGAGAATGCCCAGCACAGAGTAGTTTTTGTACTATGTGAAGAAACAGTTAAAATTGCTTGTGATGTTTAGAACATTTGTACTGTTAGAAACAGTCAGATTGTGTAGCATTTTGATCTCCTTTCTACAGCTGTGGATTCTTATGACGGATATTATACCCTGTAAAAAGTGGTTAACTGCAATTGCTACCTTAAACGGCTACCTGATGAAACTCATACAAATATTTGCTGGTATAAAATAATAGTTTCATTTGATGATAAATAAAATCTGTTCATTTAGATGTTACCGTTTTCAAGTTACAGTTTTTTTCCTTTTTCACTGTGAAACTCAACTAAAATGCAGGCAATTATCATTGAGATAATTAAAGCCTTTTATACATCATATCAAAATATGAAAGAAAGACTATAATTACACATTGCAAAAATCATTTTAAAGCTGCTTTATATGCCTTTTTAGCAATGAAAATATGTTACAATAATTAGACATGGTTTATTTTTATTGCACTCTGTATTTTCTAATGCAATGTTACAATAGTCATCATGAAACGTCATACATTTTATACAAAATACATTAAAAAAAAAAATTCAACTAAATACTTTTTTAAGAGTCAGAGGAATCACAGAAAACATGTTATCTCTGTCGTTGCGATTCTTTTTTTGGTTTTGTGGTTATGTGCTGGAATCCACACTGTAATCATACACACTTTTTAAATTAAAATAGCATATTTGAATTTTTCCGCAACAAGAACACACACTCTTTGTCGTATTGCTGTGATTCATTGCCAAGTGTATTTTGTTGCGGAATAGCTGTAAATGTTGAGGTAAAACAGAAATGCTCAAGTGTGTCAGCTGCTAGAACGGGATTGATGACCTGAGGAAATGATAGTTTAAGGGTAACCTCTGCTCCCTTAAAGAACTAAGACAATAATTCACTTCTATTCGTGGAGTGAACCGAGCTGGGCTGGGGATGTTGTGGATCTACAAGCTAGCACAAAACAGAAGCCTTGCAGTAACTAAAGTACTCAGTGGGGAGGTGTATGATTATTGTGGGTGATTTATTTTTTATATGGCGGTACTACAGAATAAGATGTTTCACATTGTGTCGTACAGAATGTGCTGGGAAACAATGGGATTTCCAGAAGTGCATTTGTCTCTTAATAAAAAAGAACAGGGATAAACCTGTTTAGTGACCCCAAGAGGTCCAAGGAAAGGTTTGATTAAAAAGTGTCACTTCAGACCGAGCTTGGAGTAGAGCGCTGAAAGAAATAAGATATGACAAGATAAGTGGTAGGTCTTAAATAAATTCCCCAGAACTGCATAGCAGCACATGGGTGAGTGAATGTATGCAGCTGAGTTACTGTACACAGTAAATATTAAAAATGTAAGTGTTCAACTGGATATTTTTTCAGCTAAGATAAATGAGCTAAATAATTGCATTGTTATTTATTTTATTATTATTATTTTTTCTACATTCTATAAATTTTTTATACCTCACTATATGGATGAGGCGTAAATTGAGTGAGTCATGTTTAAGCTCTTAGAATATTATATTTATAAATTCTGAAAGTTCTGTTTCCTTATGTTTGACTAATTATTCATCTAGATGCATTCTGCGTTCCGGACTTAGTCCCTTTTACTTTGATTATTTTTGCTTGACTAAATTATTTTGAAAGATTTAGGTAAGGAAACATTTGTTATTTGTTTCAAACTACTATAAAAGTGCAGTCATTTTTTATGCTTTGATTTCTTATATAATTTGAAGGTGCATTGATAAATTATGGTATTCAAGTGTGTGTGCGTCTTTAGGTGTGTTTATCTGTGCATATGTGTGCACAGAGGGGAACAGTGCAGCTTTTGAGCAGACAGAAATGCCGTGTCTCTGAGAGCTCTTTCATGTGACTGTAGCATTCCACTAATGCAGTCACAGCAGCGATGCACAAGACGAGACATGCGTCCCGTCTTCCCTCTGCCATCAGTCTCATCGGTCGCTCTCTGCCGCTCTTTTGCTTTCTGTGACCTCAACATTTATCGTAGAACCCCTTGCAAAATTCCTCTCAGCATCTGTGGAATGGGGGGAGCCAAACATGTTCACACACACACAATTATACATCCAAGAAGTTTAAATAATGAACACACTGACTCTTATATCAAGTCCCTCAGCACATATTATATGCATATTTCTTGAATAAGTAGTTGTTTTGTACATAAAATGCAACCAATATTATTGTATTATAATTTTCTTTTCTTTTTTCCATGTTGTTTCTTTTCATCAGTTTCATTAGCGTCCGCTTAGCCTCTCTGTCTGAGACGGAGGGAACAATAACAAAACAGCCCCACTGTCACCATTATTAGATTCCAGCTTCTTTACCAGGCAACCTCATATTAAAAGAGAGAGAGAGGGTGAGAGAAATGAGCCGTGGATAGAGTTTGCTGAGTGTGTCAAGGACATGTGCCACATGTTGATAACACTGAAGACCAGGGGTGAGGACGACACAGGAAGAGAGAAAAAGGGGACTGGCCAGACGACAACTCGGCTGGAGAAGTTTACTGTTAACACAAACAGTTAGTGCAGGAATTCAGTTTTAAATAGGTGTCTAGATGAAAAGGTGATGCTTGCTCCCACTGGAGGCAGAAGGGACATGTACACATGTGTTTCTTTCTTTTTCTCTATCAATTAACGAAAAAGCAACAAATAGCAATGTACATTGCCATGGCCAAAGGGTTACAGTAAGTTACTAGTACTGCTTTAATATAACTGAAATCTGTGCTCACTTCCTAATTGGGACACTTATTAGTCTTCTTGCCTTAAAGCTTTAATAAGACTGCATTTTTTATTGCAAATAGTTCAGACGTTTTTAACTATTTTCATCACACTTTGGTCTCTTTGAGAGAGTCCTTATTTTATGTTTCTCACTAGCAAAAGAGCTTTGGTGACGTTCTTTATTGTGGCCTGTTCTCATTGATAGCCATTTTATACCCTTAAGACTTTGGAAGTGTTACAGCCAAGGTCAGTTACTGATGAAATCCCCTCAACAGATTATTAAAGCAACTTTTCGTTTTGAAGCACCATATGGAGAATAATTATAGTTTTTTTTTTCCAACAAGACAGTGTAGGTTATGGTTCCTATTAGAGCATAAGATTTAATGAAATTTATAGAAAAATACATACGTGTTTATTTATTTAGCGATCAACATTATGCCACAATTGCTTTGGACATCCTTGAACAAAGCGAAATAAAAATCATACTTTTAATATTACATTATTTTTGCGTAAATTGGCTGGTAATTTAACCAATGTAAGGTTGTATTTGGTGTTCATTTTAAAAGACCACTAAAGCTACTCCAATAGAATACTGTAATATGCTTTTCTTTAGCACCTGTTACAGATGAGGTACGATTAGTGTTCACATACTATGTGATTCTGAACTCTTACATACAGTATGATTACTGTCATTTCTCTGAGCCATTTTGGAGGATGTGTATATGGCAACAGTGGCATCATTATAACTTATGCCACCAATACAAGTGTTAACCTGCTGTATTTTTCCTATGATTAAAACATGTATATCCATAAAAGTTAATGTTTTGTTGAGCAAGTCTTGTTTTCTAAACTACAGTAAAGATTAATATCTTACCTGGAAAGCCTTGGGGATAAATGCAATAAAGCCATTTTTCTTTATTAGTTTTTTTTCTCTTGGCCCTCTCTTTCTTTCTCCTTTGCTACATGCCAGTAACCCAACACCACCAGAAACAAACGAACAGCTCTGGCACTAGTGAAGATTCTCAAAATGTTTCTTGCTATGAGACACTTTTTTAATTTCTTTATAGATATATAACTGTGCGCTATAGTGAAGTGAAGGCTGCTAATCGATATTCTCTTATTGGGTTTGTGGTTTTGGTCAAATATCTCTCTTGGTTGTGCCTCAGGTGAGGGGCAGCAGACTAATAAAGCATGTTGTGTCTCAGGGGCAGAAGCAGGGATGAGTATGGATTAGTCAGTGTACCCTTCCTGTGAACATACAGTACAGCTCAAATCTGGAGCTTTCTCTCTCTCTTTCTGTCTCTGTATGGAAGGCTTTATTCATGTCCTAATGGAGCAGAGAGTCAGCACATGTCAAATAGAGATGAAGGAGGTCTGCAGAAATGCTCTCCTGCCTGTATGTTTGTCCTTGGTTAAGTCGGATTGCCTGTGGCCGGTCCTGTGTGGCTGATGTCTGAGGAAAGTTATGAAAGGAGCCATTCTGTTTAGTAGCTGTGAGCTTCGAGATTAGGACACTGAACTATGCTTTAGTAACATTTATGGGGTCTTTAAAGAGAGCTTATTGTAAAGGGCTTACTGGTGTGTATTATTAAACGTTTATAAACATCAAAATGATCTAAGCGGTGTCTGAAGATTTTAACAGTAATGATATATATAGATTTGGACTGTAATACCTGGATTTTCCTCTTATCTTTTGAAAGGATAGATACACTCAAAATACACTTCAATAACAGCTAAGCGAGACAAAGAAAGAAGGGGAAGTGAGATGTAAGAGCTGTTATTACAGACTAGAGCACCCTGTCATAAATACTCATAATTAGATGTTTCCAGAGACCTAATAATTTTACCATGTAACACAAAGTATCTTGAGTGGCAGAGTCACTTTCCTCTTTCCTTGGGTTTATTTACTGCTGAAGAGAGC
Organism: Enteromius afrohamiltoni; assembly: GCA_034779775.1. Classification (NCBI taxonomy): domain Eukaryota; kingdom Metazoa; phylum Chordata; class Actinopteri; order Cypriniformes; family Cyprinidae; genus Enteromius; species Enteromius afrohamiltoni. The sequence continues at coordinate 3,177,201 of JAUYWG010000031.1, forward strand.
CTGTAGTCTCCGTTTCTGCTTATAACTCGCTAATGGAAGGGTTGGTTAGTACAGTAGCTTGGCTGGTGACACCCTGTATGATTTCCCCTTTCAGTGTGTCGTCTGAGCAAGTCCTGTGTTCATGTTTTCACATGTAAACGCCACTCTGTTCCACTTCAGTGCTTCAGGCCTCTTTTATGAGCCTATGAACATTTCAGCTGCATTTTCAACAGGAAGAAAAATGAGTGCTGCAAAAAAATCTTGCTCTTTTTTTACACCAAGGACCTTCATCAAATATCATTCAACCTAAAAAATTGGTGTTTATACCTATAGTTTATTTCTCACTTCTCTTACTGGGAAAGAAGACTAGATTAAATGTTAAAGAGCATGTTGGTACAGTACGTTAGCATAGTGCCTTTGTACCTTTCATCCAGCATGTCTTTGTGAAGCTTTAGCCGAAGCAGTCCAGGAGTTCCCCTGTTTCCCACATCAAAGCTTCTCGCATCTTCTGTCCAGCCACAGTCCAGCTAGCCTATAATGCCAATTTTAGAGTGCAGGTTTCAGTGGCTCTTCCCAGCTCTGAGTAAATGGAGCATGTTTAAAGTGCTACCCAATAATGGTAGCAGTTGGTCCATATCATGTTTTCGTGAGATCAAGCACTGTATTTTCTACTATGGCAGCATGAATTAAGTCATGGCTTAAGGTCTGTTAAGTCAAAATATGTTTTAGTTGTCTGTTTGCTGCAGCATCTTAAAAGAATAGGTCACTCAAAAATTTAAAATTCTGTCCTCATTTACTCACCCTTAAACACCCTCTGCTGAACACAAAGGAAGATATTTTGAAAAAGGTTTGTAACCAGGCTGTTTTGGGTCACTGTTGACTTCCATAGTAGGAAAAAATATATACTATGGGATTCAATGGTGACCCAAAACAGCCTGGTTACAAACTTTTTTCTAAATTTCTTCCTTCAGCAGGACAAAGAAATTCATACAGGTTTGGAACTGCTTAAGGGTGAGTAAATGATTTTTTATTTTTGGGGTAAACTATTCCTTTAAGATGTACTTTTGTAATCCGCATGATTCACCGTGAAGGTGCAGCCCAGATTTTTTAGCTTCACATACATTTGTATGTTTGAACTTGATGTGTCTGGAATTGCTTCAGTAATTGTTGGGTCTAATAGGTGACAATACTGACAGTTGGATCGTTGCTTTTAAGAATTTCTTTTATTATCTACACTTTAATATGTACAAAAAAGAAAAAAAGGCAGGTCATAACTTTGCACACAAAACTCAAGCCTAAAATAGTTTGAAGATACGAGTTCCACACAATTTTTGTAAATTTTGCATATATTTGTATGACTGAACATTGACATGTACAATTTGTCCTATGTCAGTCCACTGGGTCATACTACTCAGAGTTGCTCAAACCACTATTAAGGTGCTATATGAAGCACCTAAGCACAGTATGAAGAGGAAATTTAATTAATTAAAGAACATTTCAATTCATATGTTACAGTTTTGCCTTTGAATTGTTTGTTGATTTCTATGGTAACTTGACAATGCCAGCGCTAGAGACTTTCAATTTTCTTCTTTCATATCACTGCGGATGCAACACTGTGACTGTGTCCATCAGGCTTTAAGACAACATTAAAACAGTGCTGGTCATCTTTCTCCTTAGCACACAGGTCTTTCTGCCCTCGAGCAGAGATGCAACTGAACACAAAAAAAAAAAAATTCTACAGCACACGTAACGGGATGCTACAAATAAACAGCACTTTAGATTTCTACATGAAGCCTCGGAAACCAAAATGACACAATAATTCAGAATCCACTGAGAACATTGGTACGTTTTTAAGGTAGGGATTTTACACAGAGATTCTGTAAACTATCTGTCCAAGCTATTTTCTTACATTGCATGCACATTCATTCATTCACACTGTCGGAGCATTGCCATACTCTGCATTTGTATTCCATGCATCTTGGACAGTACTGTAAAGACAAAGTGACATCATGATCTGATGTGCTCTTTCATTTTTGAGCTATCCTCCACTGCAGTTTCCAGATTAAACACTTTTACCATATTGCGTGATTTGTGAGCTTATCCATTTTGATGCTTGCAGCACATCAAATATATTAAATTTAAGTATATTTATATATTTTAAATAAAATGTATTTTCTTTCATTCTTGTAGTAAACTTGCTCAGTAGCTCTGCACTTGTGATGCAAAGTGCTTGTGATAAAAGTGAAAATAGACTTTAGATAATAGAGTTATTGACTTTGAGAACAAGCTAAAATTACATTGTTTTTTCAGCAAATATTTTTGATCTGATTTTTTATTTTATTGCTTTTATTAACACTATTGGTTAGGTTTAGAGTAGAGTTTAAGTTGGTAGTCTATGTTATTTTCAAATGCAATAACTCATTAAGCTTTTAATGTCAATCACCAGATATTTAATTTCTCAACTACTGCGATACTTAAAATAACCAACATATTAAAACATTGCCAGTTTCATATCCATCTGTTTTATATTAAACTGAATATGCTTTTAACGCTACATACTGGACATTTCATTTTATGAAACATCTAGAAAGAAGGTTGACTGGCTTCACTCTTTTAAAGTGGTAAACAGAAGACAGCATTTAACAACAATTCAGATTCAGTGGTCCACTGAATTCAAGGCAGCATTTGTCTCTGTGTCCCAGCTAATGATCTCCTTTGTGAATTCATACATGACAAGAAGAGTGCAGACCTAACCGTTAAAACATGATACAGTACACAAACAACTTCCCTACAGTCCAGAGAGATGTGATTGCAACCAAAGGACATCTGAAAGAAAGATTTCTTTCAAAACATACAGTAAATGGTTCAGAAAAGTTCAGGTTTAAATTAGAACATGAACATTTCTTATCATGATTGTAGTGACCAAAATGGTCACCCTTACCAGTATTATCATATTGTTAAAATGTATTACATAAATAAAAAGTATTGACATCATTGAAATCATTTTGACATATTGACATAAACATTTTTAAAATGTAAGAAATGGCCAAATAAAGCTTTGAGAAAAAGTTTCATAAAATGGTAAACCAAGTCAAAATGATAATTGATTCAGAAATGATTATATGTATTTTATCTTAGTAATTTATCCAAATTTTTAATGTGTAGAATCCACATAAGCTTGTTTTTCTATGCTATTCAGCCAAAATTTGCAGCATGGCATGCAAATTATTTTTTTTTTCAAAAACTGTGCACAGACTGAATGTAAATATATATCTCTGTAAATCTGCTCTCTGACACTAGGTGTCACTTACAGAACAGCAGAATTAAAGCTGTTTCTGTAACAAAGCAGCAACCGCATTTTATTAGGTATTAGCTACATGTAGCGAAGATGAAAAAAAAAAGCCATCAAATCTTTCCTGAAGACAGTCAGAACCTTCAGAGGTACATTAATATAATTCATTTGTATTAATATATTAATTTGTAGAATTCCCTGTAAAACCTTCCAGACTTCCGCCATGCTTTCAAACAAAACAAAATTACTCTACATGCTGTGTGCATAGGAGGCTGTTACTTAATTGTCCTGAGTTGTTCAAATCCTGCTATTCGATTGTGGTTTTAATGATACTTAAAATATGAAATCGTAACAATAGTCATGGGGAGTTTTATCATGACTTATCGTCAAACCGGCAATCATTACATCCCTAAAATTAGTGTTTCTTGTTATTTAGTTGTACACAGAAATGGAAATGTGTTCATGATTCCCTGTGGTATTGCAAATACTGAATCTGCCAATAGGTTGCATAGGATGAGTCTACTTAATCTTCCAGTCACCTACAGGTTTGCTTTCCAGCCTCTGGCAGCTTTGCAGTCATGTGACTTAATGTGGACTCTGTCTCATGGGCAGGCCAGGGAATTGTACAGTTATGATTTCTGAACACACTCACATTATAATCAGTGTAAGGCTTACTTTAGCCCCTAATCCTTAAGTGGATAAGCTAAGCTTTAATTAGGCTAATCAGCAGTATAATTAGCTCCAATTACATTTTATTGGCCAGATAACAACATATCTTTAAGTGGGCTTAAACATCAACGCAAAAAAGTATGTTACATGAGAATGCGACGGCATCTTCAAAATATTTTCACAACCTCTCTCTATATGTGTGTTAAGTGCATTTTTTGTTGTTTAAAAGCTATGCCTTTTTGTCAGTTTGCTGTGATGCTGTCAAGATTGTGAACCAGGTTTGTGCTTGAGTTTACTGTGGATCACCTTGACAATCAGGAGGTTCACTCATGTGCCATGGCTTGACAGCGTGTCAGCAGTTTGGTCACTTAGTTCATTAAACCTAGCGAGATGTGCATTGGTGCGTTGAGGGTGAACCCAATCCTGGCCTGACAGCAAGATGGTAGCACTCCAACTTCTAAGTGTTTCTAGAAGATTCTGGAGACACAAACTGCTTTTTCCTTTGTTGCTTGCACATTGTGACTTTGAATGAATGAGTGTTTAAACTCTGGGCTTACTGTAGAAAATGTATGTCTATGCACAGCTTCATTGAGAATAACTAAATTCTTTAAACACAGCCCATTCTGTCTCTGCTTTTGGTGACAAAATCATCATATATAAAAATCAGCATGTATAGCATTTGTCCTTGTAGAAAAATTTTGATGAGCAGCAGGACAGAATCTTTATTGGTGGTCACTGCCAAGACAATAAGAGCTGACACCACTGACTTCCTCTTATAATTTCAAACAAGTCATAGGTTGACTTTGGGTAAGTAGAGCCATTAACTCAGCAAGGAGCTGAGTCACTGCGGGTGTTGACACCCACCTGCTGAAAGACTTGGGCTCTGTTCCAATGAATTTTTTTTTTTATGCCCTTCCCTCGCTAACTTCCCTCCGTTTTGTGGAATTTAAAATTTAAAATGGAACACTTCAAGGCCTTGATCACTTGGGGTCAGATTAACTATCAGCTTGCGTCAACGTAAACCATCTTTTGGTGTTAAAATAGTACTGTCAGTATTTCCGAAAGATGCTCAGTGAAGAATTAGCACTGAAAAGGCGCAGACACACAGGACGCCTGACCTTTTTCAATGTATTTGTAAAAGTTTCCCTTTCAGATGCAAAATTTATGGGAGGAGAGTATTAAAATTATTCATGCAATCCAGTTTACTAAATTTGCCCTCATCAGGTTACTGGTATTTGCTCCATTATTTAACTCACCATAAAAAAGCGCAACTTAAAAAATGTTGCGCTTGAAATAGCTGTATTTGTTGTTGCAAGGAAGACACAGCAGAGAACAGAAAGCGCGTAGTAGAAGGTTCCACGCATATTAGTTTATTTTTAAATGCCAGAAGAACACATTATTTAAATCCGAACATATCCTTACGCTAATTTGCACTGCACTTGGTCATTATGCAAATGAGGTGTTGCATCTGTGTTCTTTAATTTGCGCACAAATTGTCAGTAAATCACCCACAGAAATTTTGCTGTTATTTATTAGAATATTATAATTAGATTTTTAATATAGTATAATAATATCATTTGCTCTTTAAGGTAACAATTGCAGGTTAGCCCTTTTTATATTGTACATACTTACATAAGGTACTTCTTACAATCTACACATAATAGTTTTTTTTTTTTTTTTTTCATTGTTCATACAGTACATACAAACAAGTAAATATATATTAAATAAGTTATTGTTGGTAAAGTCTGGAGAAAGGTTTTCCAGAACGTTTGTATGAATTATCAAAGAACATTTAGAAATCAAATTTTTATAATGTTAAGAAAATACATTGCGTGTTAGCTGGGATGTTGAAAAACATTTGTCTTTACTGTGCAAACCAAAAATAGGTAGTTTACTTGGAATTTGAGACATTTTACTGTTTAGCTAGCAATTTGTGTCTTTGTTAATCCCGAGAAAAGATCACCTTAATTAGTTTTATGCCATTATCAAGGCTTTCCAATTCAGGTTTGCTTCACTTAAAGAGCAATATTGTTCGATAGATGCATTTAGAGTGTATTGTAACAGAATTTGTAAAACCAACCATATAAATCTGTATTTACATACTGGACAGGGATTAAGTTGTTCACGTTTTAAGTAGCTGTCGCATGCTTTAACATAAGGCAGATCTACCGCAGTGCCTGAACTGAAGTAGTCTGCTTGGGTTTAAAGCCTCCCCTCCCTTATTCTGTGTGTGTGGTTCTGTTTGGAACAACTTCAGCACGCTCCAACACTGGTTATAATAACGTTACAGGGAAGTATCACATAGCAAGTAGCACGGACCAATCATTTGCCCTAGGCTTTAGCAGAAGTTCCAACACTTTCGCCACTAAACCAACAGACAAGGAGTTAGAACATATCCACAAGAGCCCAAGTTATTTAAGAGTTGAGCAGATGTCCGCAAGTGTGCATGCATTTGAGTGCACACAAATATGCTATTTCTACTTGGCTGATGCTTTTTTACTTTCAGTGTGCACACTTTAAATTTGTGTTCACTATCAGTTGCCACCACCATCTGGACGCCCCCGAACACATCCCAGACCCCTCTTTACTCTCTTTCCCTCATCCTGCCTTCCTGCAGTTCATATTTCAGTTTGCTCCCAGGAGCTCGCAGGTCTGTGCCAGACGGAAATTCGCTGAGGCTGCAGGAGCCCCTCGGAGGCCACACAGAGGAGGGACAGGCCGGGAACAATCAAGCCCAGTGCTCCTGCCTCTCCGGCAGCCTGTAAGGCTGCTCGGGTCCTCAGGGTGCCTGGTGCCTTTCTCTCACCCTCGCTCCCCTCATGCCCCATCTCACTCGCTCTCTTCCTCTTTCATGCTCACACTATTTCTTCACCGTAACGGCCCTCCTCTGTCTACTCCCCAGGGTGGACCAAGAGGCCATCCAGTCATTCGTTGTCCATCAGATGTGTTTACTCTTTCCGTGACAGCCAACACATCTGGAGCGCATATTCAGGTTATTCCAGTGCCACTAGACACATTCCATGAGATCATTTCAGAGGTTGTTATGGCGATCTTCTCCCCCTAGTTGTATGACAGAAATTGTTGGAAGAGGGTAGGGAGGTGAGGGGACGGGGTACAATTGTGAACACTGGAGCTACTATTGGTGGGGGGTGGGGATAAGTAATTACAGATTGTGTCGCACTCCTAGAACACCAGCCTTGAGCTTTAATGAAGTGTTGCAGTGACATTCTTCCTCCTTCCTTCACTTTCTCTTTATCTCTTTTCTCTTTTTCTCTTTCTGTCTTTTTTTTTCTTATCCATCGGCACATTTCAGGTCCTGGCCTCTCCCCCCTGAACATTCCTGTGCCTGTGTGTGACTGTGACGGCTGTCATCAGGCAGGAATGTCCAGCTCTCCCACCTCGTCCACCATGCTCTTGGGTGAAGCCCCCCTCCCGACCCTCCTTCTCCGAAACGCTCGCCTTCAGAAAATGTGTTCCTGCAGATGTTGTCCATTCAGTGCATACCTTTGATTGGCTGGCTTCCACAACAAGCAGAGTAATTTGCAGATATTCAGTGGCTTGTTTTTGAGCTTGAGAGTGTGCAAGCTATTTTATCTTCTATTGCTTTTACCAGTAAAAGGGAACATTTACTTTGCCATTTGTTGGACACATAACTCCACACAAATGTGTTGACGAAAATGTTTTCCTCTCTTGTTCAGAGAAGAAAAAGACCTTTTTCTCAAAAAAATATCCTGCCCATTAAAAACATATTTGTTCTGCGCGGATAGAAATGGTATGTGCACAGTATGAAGTATTAATATTCTCATTACTCTAAGGACAAAGTATAATTTCTTCAAGTGAGTCACAACATTTGCAGTTTCTAATGACCTTAATTACCGTTGCCCAATCAAGCCATATTTGTCCAACCTGAAATGGTCCTATTTTTTTTTTTTTTTACTGGACTTTATGTATTCACATTTTCCAAACACCAAGACTACCTATGTAATTTAACTACTCATTTTTTTACCCCTCTTCCTGAGTCAGGCCTCTCTCAGGTCTCCTTTAAGTCTTGTTTGGTACCACTGTCCCATGGTACTCTTCTATATAGCTGAGCTGCAAGCAACACAAAGCCTGTGACCCCCCACCTCCGCACTTTTCCAACAATCCATCACTCTCCCTGTTTTCCTTCTGTACCAGTACAGCTTTCGTGGTTGGGGAGAGCTGTGTGTTATATATTCAGGGCAATGGTGTTCATTTCAACAACACCCATAAAGCCAAGACATAATATTGTACATGGCTTTGTTCCCCAGTCTCTCTTTTTGACCTTAATAAATTATGTAGATTAGAAAAGTAGAAACACATTGTGCTGATAAGAGGTCTGATGCATCTGGATGGTGGGGAGTGGTGGTAGTTAGAGCCTGGCTGATGGAGAG
>JAUYWG010000031.1:3185565-3261128 GCA_034779775.1 Enteromius afrohamiltoni
AAGAGAGACATGAGTCTGTTTAGTCACACTTTTTCTTTAGTCCTGGCCCCATATGTTAAGAAGTGAGGAATAACAGTGGTGTCCCAGTTGGAAGAGACTTTGTAGGCCACTGCCAAAAGAAAGATGATTGTCTGTGGTGGGAGAGTAAAACGGGGGCCTCAAATGGTAAGGAAAAAGCCAAAAATGTTATGCTGTGGACCGTTAGTGCGGGTGTGCTAAACTATTAGGGGGCGGAAAGCCTTTGTCTGCAGAAGCTGTTGTGTTGCAACACATATGAGAATCTGTAGTGGAATGTGTGTGTTGGAGCGTGTGTGATATACAGTGCGTGATATTTATGTAAGAGGGACTCTTGGAGTTTCAAATGCAGGACACAAGATACTATTCCCTCTCGCAGTGAGCACTCTTTTCTTTCCCTGGAAGTGTTTCAAGACCACCTGAATCACAAATACTCACACGAAGGGGCCAAGCATTGATACCATTATGTTCTTTTCTCATAACAAATGACATTGAAAACCCTCAGCTGTCTTTGGGGGAATTTTCATTTCTGCATTGTCAGTACTGACTGTGAGAGCTCTCTTTAAACTGACACTCATAGTGAGAGAAAAAACACAGGGCTCTTACAATCAGGGTGTGACAAGTTTTAACTCAGAGTCTCACATGTGTTCTTCTCCCTCCTGACCTCCTCTGAGACAACACTCGGCAGGACGATGGGATAGGTTTCTGTCTTAAGAGAATTTCAAAGGCCAATGGTGAGAGACGATAACAGGGAAACATTTAGAAGAAAAGAGAAGGCATTTTTCTTTCTCAAGTAGGATCGTGTGTGATCAAAGACAGGTCCCCATGAAATCTGTGAACCCCCTGCAGTAAAACTGAACATACTGTCAATTATAAGACGCTAATGGTACAGTGCTATTCCCAGCAGTTCCGGCACTGAGAGCTCTTTGGTTCCTCTGGGGAATTAGTTAGGTGACAGAACTGCAACATGTTTACTAATCAGCAGCAGTGCTCATGGTTCTTAATGAGAGAGAGGATGAAAAAAAAGGACGAGAAAGAGAACAAGTCACTGTGAGTCATCTTATTCGTGCATCATCTCATCCACATGTGTGTGGGGGCGACATACCTGTCTACACAGATGGATATCTCTGACTTGCTATAGAGGCGCGACTTTGGAAACTCTTGGCAGGTCTAGCAGGGGAAGTCCCCTGGACGACGGATGAGGCAGCGTCTTTGGGTCCTTTTCAAAGGCAGGAGTTTAGAAAGGGAGAGGACATGATGAAGAGATCAGGAAATGCTCCATTTGCATTCCTTAGAACTCTGGAAGTTTAACAAATTAACAGAGAGAATGAGAGATAGGCCTACTACGGGAGATTTATATTTTTTCCCTAAAAACCGGTGTTCTTGGGCAATTTTTATAGTGCTGGGGAAAAAAGAATTTGGTTGCCCAGAGCCAAGGTTATAATGTGTTTGAGCCAAAACTCAGAGAATTTCTTTGCACAGCAAAGTATTCTTTAGGGCTGATATGTGCCAAAGACAAAAGATGCAGGAGTATTTTTGGGATTGTGTAGTGTTCCCTCAGTTGAAGGGCTCTCTGTGTGAGGTTTGTTTTGGTTAGTGTCCTCACTGCCCTTCCACATACCAGCTGCTGCGATACACCTCTGAGCCCGGTGCAGGGAACACAGAGGGCTCCTTCCACGGGTCACTTTATTAATGTGCTCTCTCTCTTGTCTGACATTATTAACCACATCTTGTCTGTACAGGAGACATTCCTGAGAAGAGCCCCCTAACCTGACATTGTCACTATTTGAATTATTGCCTCATCTCCCCAATCTGATGTCTTGAGCAAGAATGCATAGTGGGGGGTTGGGGGTTAGTATGCCAGCCAAGCAGTTCACTTTTGTCCACTGTTTTTTCTTTTTTTCTTTTTTTAATTCCTGGATGGTTCATTGTCAGACAAGGTTTATGTTTCTTTCCTCCATCAAATATTTTTACATTTACACCCCTGGGTGTTGTTGTACTTTAAAATTAAGCGTTTATTTAATAATTTGTTAATACACTGTATGTTCTAATGGTAAAAAAAATAAAACTGTTAATTTTTTTTATCAATTACCAATATTTAAATAATGCAATAACTCAGCTAAACAAGTTGAAGACTAGACCAGTCAAGGCCAGCAAACAAGCTTATTTAAAATAAAAAAAATCCAATTGGAAAGAGTGCATAGTCTGGGTAATAAGACAGATGAAACTCTTACAGCTTTCAGAGTCTTCATGGATGGAGAAGGAGGGGGCATTTAGAGGAAGCAGGGACTGGTTTACATGTATCACTACTTTGTAGGCAGTGAGAAATCTATTCCACAGGGCTGTGCTGCTCAGAGACATACAGCTGCAGGGGATTAGTGACCCTGAACGAGTCCAGAAACCAGGAATGCACCAGCCCCCTCTTAAAGACACCACCGGAGAAGGAGGTTTACACTCATTCTAGACACTCAACACTCACTCTCAAAGACACACACACATTAAACACCCAAATACTATCTCTGTCACATTATTTGTTTTGCAATTCTTCAGAATTACCCAACAGCCTGAAGAAATGTCCATCCATTGTTCAGCAGTAAAATTATTGATCCTTTCTGGGCTACAACAAGCTAATCTCACTCGCCTTAGCTCATTTTTAAATATATACTACTACATGAACTATATATGGGTCAAAGGCATGGTATTCCTTTTTAGCTTCTTTTTTAAAATAATGATTACAATGACTAAATTATTAAGATTATTACTAAACTTATTTCTATTTTATTTTTTTTTTATCTTGGCCACTCTTATGTATCAGTGCAGCTTGAAAATCAAATTTTGTGAGAATAGGGTAAACAGTGTTTGTAGTGTCTATTTTTAAATGTTTTTCTTTGTTGTGGCACTGACTTTGTAAATTATTTATTTTATTTGTAAATGCGTAGCTAGAAAATCATCTAAGCCTTTTTTTTTTTTTTTTTGATTTAGAGTTTTAAAACGTGTGGTCACCAGTAGCATCGCAGGGCTATGTTGTGGTGAGGACTGTTTATCTGGGAAAAAAAAGAAAAAATGTTGTGTCTGTTGGGTTAGATTCAGCCTGACATATCCATACCAATTTGTCAAAACATTGTTTGTTTCTCAGACAACAATGCATTTTGGCTTGTCTGGAACCACAGATAGGAACCGCTTCAGTTTGATCTGTCTGCCTGTATCTGCTGTATCTGTCCATCTTGAAATCCAGAGTGTTCTGTATTGAAGGTGACACAAGTGTCACAAATCGGCCCTTATCCATATCTTCCTTCAATCGTCTCTTCTACAACGTCCTCTTCTGTTGTCCCTGCCCTGCTGAGTTGACAGATGTAGAAGAGAGGCACTTATTTCCTTCTAACGTGTTCAGTGGGGCCTTCTTGATGCACTGAAAGGCCAGAGTTTGGCGTCGCTGTAGCGTTAGCATGGCACTACCTGTCACTCAAATGCTTATGTCAGGATTACAACCCAATTACCTTTACACTCCTGCTCCTGCTCTTAACTCACTTCCACCCACTTGAGTCGCAATGCGCTAAAAGGATGCGTTAACCATGCAAGCCCATCATTAGAGCCTCATATGCCCACAGCCCAGAGAGAGAGAGAGAGAGAGAGAGAGAGAGAGCTAGATACCCTCAGTACTTTCACCGGACAGCTCTGATGCCCATCATCTGAAAGCATTGAATGTCAGAGTAAAATATGCATCATTTGCAGACATTTTTTCCGCATGGCATTTTGCTCACTTCCCATACTTTCGAGCAACACCTCCTTGTCTCCCTGTGCTCTTTTGATGCAGTTTGCTGGGTAGGACATGATGTCTTTGATTGGCTCATTCTGCACTCAACAGAGTCACGACTGTGGAGTGACTCACCATCTTCAGTTTCCTCCTAACTTTAGTCAAAGCGTCTTACAAGCTCAGACACCTTGTGAAGGAGGATATAGAGAGGGTGGAGGCTAGGACAGGGGAATCTTTCAAAACGTTGCAGGTTTTGACACACATGTCTCATAATCTGTCTTTCATGTCTCCCCTTGTCCTCCGTTCTGGGCCCCTCGTCCCTCCCAGATACCTCTGTCATATCTTCCAGCACAGGTGATATCAAAGGCCCATTTGGCACAGAGCTGATTGGCTGTCTCTGCAGATTTTATGAACAGAGCTCTAATTGCAGACAGACATCTGCTTTTATTCAATCAGCTTTATTGGCTTGAGTCACATTTACTCCACTGCCAGCACTTTGTTGCTCATTAAAAAAGCGAAATAAAACAAGCGCTCGAACGAGCCATACACATGTAAATAAATATGAGGGCTGTAACTGTGCATTCATGCGCACTTACACAATAAGATAATTCAAAAGTCCTGAACAATGAATAATGCAGACGATAACAAGAGCCATAAAAGTGTGCGCAGTGATATTTATAGTGGTAATAACAATGGAGAAATGTAATTTGAGGGTCAGTGGGGGCTCCATTCGACTGTGGACAGGGTCTTCTCGGCCCCCTCTGCAGGGGCACACATGAGCATATTGTTCCAGTCGAACATCTGCATTGTTTAATTCAGTGTTTGAGGTCCAAATGATTTGGTGCGAAACCAGGGGAGATGCGGACGCAAGCACACCTCTAAAGGTAGTTTTACAGGAGATTAAATGTTGCAAATCATTTCTTGAAACTGTAATTGAAGTGCTAGTTCTAACAATGGTGAGTTCACAGAGCGCTCCTGACTAGACACACTTCATTATCTCACAGTGTGACTTTATAATAGAGTCAATGTCCCATCATCCTTTAGCAAGGCACGTACAGCATTGAGTAAGTGTACATGTGACAAAGATCAGTCTATTCTAAAAGGGCATTTTTAACAACTGGACGGATACAAGTAGAGGTCAGTGAAGTGTCTGGCTTGTTGTCTGGCTGGTTTAGGCTGTAGTTGGCAGAAAAGCTTACTAACATCGCTGTGGTGGAAGAAGGATGTGATGCTGAAAGCAGAAATGGTACAGGATACAGTAAACCTCCAGATAGGTTTCCTAAGAAAGAAACATGGAAAACAAATGTGACAGAGATATTCATTTTTATAAAGCAAAATTAAAAATCTTGATTGTGATTCTAGCAATGCAGAGGATTACACACTCTGATGTGTTTTCAAGTCCAGTAGACTCTTCGGGGCACAAATTAATGTTTAATATTCTTTATTTATTATTTAGTCTTCTGAAGAGACATGATTGCTTTGTATGACGAACAGATTTGATGTAGGCTTTTTTTCATGTATAAACATTGATCAACACATTTTTGCTTGATGCACAAAAACAAGCCTTACTTGTTCTTGCTCATCATGTAAGCTGAGTTCAGCATCCGTTAGTGGGTGATGAGGTCTGTCATGTGTGTTCATAAAGGTGCAATATGAACAAACGTCTAAATTAAATCTGTTTGAATCTTTGTGTTTACAATTGATATTTTTATCTTTTGTAATTTTATATTTATCTTTCAGTGAAAGGACAGAAAATTCTTAGGTTTTAAAAATATATTTAATGTTTTATGGGCTATGTAATTGATAACAGAATGTCTATTTTTGGGTAAACTAACCCAAGAGCCCCATCTTGCTTTGGGAACCTTGCAAACACAGATGTAATATAGTTTATAATTTTCATTTGTGCATGTGCAACGCGACTGTACTTGTGAAAAATTAGAAACATACACAGCAGCCAAAACACCACACTCTATTTATCATAACACCTCCTTCAATTGACATGGTTGGCGTCGAGTCATAGCTTTGTGGGCGGAGTCGGCGCCTCATTGGAAAAGCATCGTGTTGACCCAGAGCAGTGTACATAAAATAATTTCTGCCGTTCGACGGAAAAAGGTATGTCAAAAGTCATATTGGGTCGGACTGTAAGTGTGGTGTCTGTGACTGGCCAAATACAACCCAACGAAAAAGCCTAGGGTTTCATTTCATTTTTTTTAACTCAGAAAAGTAAGCATGGTCATGTCACCATAATCAATGCATGGGTTCTAGATAATATGTTTAATTGCAAGTGTAAAGGTTTAAAAAACATTTTTTTTTTTAAGACCCATTTTAAAGTTGATTGTAAACTACAGAAAGCACCTCTTTTAATGGCGTGTTTTCTAGCAGTAATCCTGCGCTGTTGAGCCGTGAACCTAAACATGGTTGTTTTTAGAAGTACAGCCAAGGTAACATACAGAATACAAATTAGAGCATAATGACAACAGTAATTAGATTATCAGATAGGAAAAGGCAGGAATTAAGGAAAGACCTTGAGTGACAAGAGAGAGGTTATAGAGAAACTGTAAGAAGACAAGCTAAAAAAAATGAAGGTGTATTGAGAGAAAGAGAGAGATGTTAATGGTTTGGGCGGCACCCCTGGCGTGCACAGTACTGGTGTTTCTGCCCAACACCTCTACACGTCTGATCGGTGCATTCCATCCTCCTAGCACACAGCAGCAAAGCCACTCCTGCAAACCACGGGAAATCTGCTGGAGAAAGAGAAATTTGGGAGGAGTAACTGTGAATGTGTGTGTGCTTTTGTGAGTTTAAGGGCATGTTTACTTGCCTCTCCCAGACAACTTGGGGCAAGAAGGAGGGGAGGGCAAAAGGAGCAAAACTTGGCCTTTCTTTCTCTGTCTTTATGTCTCTCTCCCTCTCTCTCCTTTACAGATTGTCACCAGGAGTACAGAAAACATTCTCAGGGATTTCCTGCCATTCAAAACAAAAAGCAGGTCCCCCCCTTTTCCCTATCACTCCCCCCGTCGGCATGTTAAGGTCGGAACAGTGCAGCAGCTGAGTGTGAGTGCTGATGTGCACTTT
Source organism: Enteromius afrohamiltoni (assembly GCA_034779775.1). Classification (NCBI taxonomy): domain Eukaryota; kingdom Metazoa; phylum Chordata; class Actinopteri; order Cypriniformes; family Cyprinidae; genus Enteromius; species Enteromius afrohamiltoni. The sequence goes on from JAUYWG010000031.1 coordinate 3,192,410, forward strand.
CCAGGTCAGGGGCGGAAAAAGGCTCCTGAACCCTCCTGATTGCTTGTGCTGCTGTGTGTTGTTCCATAGCATGCCACTTACTCACCTCCAGTTGCGCACAGAGAAAAAGAAACGAATAACAAAACACCCTGAGAATAACCTGTGTGAGGCTTTAAAGGGTCACATTTCCCTTTGTGCTCAGTGATAAGTCCTGGATCTTCAGCGATTCAACTGCTTAGATCAGTATAAGTTAACAGGTTTTAGAACGTGTACAGAAATGTCTAGAACTCATTCTGTGCAATTGACTGTGCGATTGCATGCCTTAACTTATTAGAGTGTGCCAGTACTAATTTGACACATGCCTCTACAACATGAGCTAAATACACTTACACTATTGGTAGATCATTTAGTTAAGTGCTGAAAGCTTGCTAGTGTTTTGTTTCACATTCAGGTCAATGACGTGACACTCGTTTTTTGTGCTATTACCTTTCTATCATATACATATATATACATACATACATATATATATATATATATATATAAATCATATGTACTTTACACTGACTTAAATACACCTCTTGGTGGCAAACGTTAAAACAAATGGTAAAAAAAAAAATTGCGCAGTATTTAGGAAGATGAAACTCAATAACAAAGCTTTAAAAAGAATAAATACTTTATTGTTTCTTAGAATATTTTTTTTTAATTATTTTTTTTTTATTCATACTAAAATTTGCTTCAACATTTTCATAGATGTGAGCTCCAGGGCATCGGTGGCCATTCAGTGATTATGAATTCGCCAAGAGTTGTCTCTATAATGGTTAAATATGAGATATAATTAATTTTAGGTAAATCTCATCATATATTTATGTCAGAGCACTGTCCCATGCCATCAAACTGTTGTATAAATGCAATATCACAGTCATAGCCATGAGATTACCTATTGCCGAATAAGGACAGAGTAACTACAGTAAATTAACTACACCCCTGGAGGCATTTTACCCCACAGACTAGGTTTTAAAAAAAAATAAAAATGTAATGATATTTTTCTTAAATAACATGTACTTCCTATCAACAGGCCTTATTATTCCTGTATTATATATAATAGCAATGTTCTACAAAACAACAAAAACATTTTTTTCTTTCTGCTGAAAATTGGATCATTTACTGGGAATTTTGTTTTCTCTCAGAAACATCACCAGTGTAATTTTTATGGTGAAAACTTCTACGTCATTCTTGTCAATGTAGTCCATAGTTACAGTAAAAATGAATCTTGACTTTATCTAGTGGTTATTTGGGGAAAAAAACATCAACTTCTTTACAACTCAAGGGGTCATTTAAAACGTTCCTTTGTAATGTGTTTTATTGTTTTGTTGTCATAGCGCAGGGGCAAGGCATCACGTTACGACAAAGGGCGTAACATTTCTGCCAAACGCTTGAGGTATTCGGCCAGTCACAACTCACTTTTTTTAGAACGATGGGCTATGCACAAATTGACCTGTTTCGGAAGGTCAAAATTAACCCACATAAACACATTGCATTACACCAATAACACAAAATAATGTTCTTTTTAGCAACATCATATGACCCCTTTTAATATATGGGGCAAAAATATGTGGAAAAAAAATTATTATAAATTATTGGACCATTTATGCAAGGTTAGCTAAAACTTAAAAATGTTATGCGTTGTGACTCAAAATGATATTTCTGAATTAATATAATCTATAGAGTCAAATCATTTCCAAGTTGCTTTAGCAATAATAATAGTAATAAAGGTAACTTATTATTTTATTTTTTCCAAGAGATGCCCAGTTTTTTTTTTTGACACCATGTGGCATTGTGAGAGGTCCGGTCAGGCCTGGTCTTATGACAGCAAACATAGGTTGTGTAGCTGAACGGTAACTTCAAGTGAAGGCCAGCCCAATTATCCCCAATCAGACTCTTAACTGCTGCGGTCTGGGGGTGGGGTGCAAAGCTCCCTGAAGGGCTTAGCCTTCATTACTGGGCAGCACATCCTGCACATTAACTTTCCCCCTCCTTCTGCTCACTCTCCTCTCTTTCTACTCTCATGCCCCCTTGGCTTCATTGTGTGGTGTGCAATGATACAGCAAACAATCAGTCAGCCAAACCTAAAGCACATGGTGAAGGCCACTGAGCTAGGCAAATTTGAGTCGTTCTAATAACACACAAAGAAAGCCTGGTGGAATTCATAACTGCAGAATAATGTCACATGGGCCAGAGGTAGGAGGACAAAAAGTGTGTGTGCCTACGCTTACAGATGATGGGATGTGTCCCTCTACCTCCCCTCTCAAGAGAGAGGAGAGACAGATTGGAGCAGAAATCAGCTCAGGTAATTTTCCAGTAGAGAGACAGTGATTACTGCGTGCCTCTCTTGCGGCCCACAGGAAGTTTCCTCTTCACTGGCTTAATGTGTTTGTGTGTGTGTGTATGTTTAGAGGAGGGCATCAAATGCTTGCCGCTGTCTTCAGTCACCAGCTGATTGCTTGTTGGCCTCTGTGGGCTAGTAGCAGATCTGAGCAGAAACCTTCCTTGCACACAATGCACAAAACAGACTTATCAGCAATGGCATGGTGAGAACAGAGAGAATCTCAGTATGACTAAGACTAGATTAGAGGAGTTCAGTGTGTCTCTGGAGTGGGGGATGATGGGAAGGTGTGGTGCCTGTAGGTGTGCTTGTGCTTGTTCTTGTCAGGACAGGAGCGGCATCAGGGGCCATGTGGTGGCAAAGAACTCTGTGTCAGTGCTGTGACAGGTCATGCCTAATCTGCCCTGAGAAAGTTCTGCCAAAAAGGGAGGATGGGCAGCATTTCTTTTTTTTTTTACAGCACATTCTAGACTGCACATACAATTTTTATTGTATCAGAAACAATTGGAAGCCAATTGTAGGGAATCACTCTTTAAGTAGAAAGCATTTAAAACAAGAGAAAGTCTGTGAATGTTTAAAGGTATGCTTTTGAAAAACTCCCTGTCCTGCATTTGTCCCAATTACGAAGGTCTATAAAAGGGATTTATGGTGTAAGTTGAATATCAGCAGACTTTAATGTTGAAAGGCTCATCTTGACTGAAGCGCACCGCTGATCTTCTCCCTACTCAACTCACTGCCGAAGGCACCAAAAAGTCTCCACACGTTGGAAACTGAGTCAAACCACATCAATCAGGACACTCATTCCTGCTCCACCTCTTTTTTCTTACACCTTGTCTGCTCTTTTCTTCTGTGTGCAATTTTTTCTTCATCTTAGTTGTCTTTCCCCTTCTTGTCACACTAGGAAAGAACTCCTGTAGATGGCAAAAGCAACAAACCCACAACTGACTTATACCTTATATGTTTTTTTGGACAAAGGCGTTTATTTGAGACACACTTAAATGGTTCAGAAGACATGTCTTAGCATCTCGTTTCTTTCATTAGCTACAAACCCTGCCTTCCATCTCAGGTGCTTATCAGTCATATATAGATCACAGAAGACCACACCGACACACACACACACATCCTATCGTAATGCATTATTATTATTATCTGCTGAGTCTCGGCTCTTTAAAATGAGTTTTCCTGAACTCCATTAAAAGCAGTGCTTGTCGTTCCCCTGGGTCAGATTTGCATGCGCCGCTGCAATGCGCCTCAAATGGAAGATGTCCTTCCTCTACTCTCCTCCCCCAGCCTCATCTGGGACAATAAGTGGACATATGACATTTTACAGAGACCCTCGTTTTCTCTGCTTCACTGATGTCCCACCTCCCTCCTGTTCCTCCTCCCCAGCCACTCCTGTCCCATTCATCAGAGAAGGGAAAGAATATTGCGAATGACACCACCAAATCAGCAGTAAATAGCGGGTAATTTGATTGACATCTGGAAGGCTGTCATGGGCCTGAGTGGACTGGCAAGCAGTTAGTTGAGTACAGAAAAAGGTGGCTTTCCAAGTAAATCACTTTTTGTCCAGTGGGGCCTGTAGCAGATTATAATTGCTTGTCCTTCCCATCAGTACAATTTCTCCATTACTGTGTGCAGCAGCGTCTTATTGAAAACCAGGTTGTCCCTTAAAAATTTACATGCTGTCACAGGTGAGATGAAAAACGGCTCAATATGAGACACATTTCAGAATTCATTACAGCGTATGTACTGTTTTCTATAAATGTCCTTTAAAAATTTTAAATTGAAGAAAAAAGGTTAGAGAGTAAATCCTCTGATTAAATACTGAGTGGAGAAGGATTTTAACTGTTGACCGTGAGAATTATAGAGACAGTCATAGTCAAAGTTTTGTCTATTTAAAGGGGGAAAAAAAAGAGAAAAAGAAAAAAAATAACATGCACTTACTGCACAATTTTTTTTTATTTGCTTGGCGTTTCCTCAAGTAATACTTTGCTCAAATTTTAAAGTGTTAATATTATGTCAAGAACCATATAACACAGTTGCCAAGAAGAGGTCAATGTTGAAAAAGCAAACAAGTTATCGTAAATGAGAATTCACATCCTTTAAAGAACACATTAATATTTTTCTCTGTTAAAATGCTTTTTCATGGCCAAATGTAATGTCCAAAGTTAATGTCCTCTTTCAAAAAATTGGACTGATTATTGGGCCGATGTTTAAGCATTATGGGGCAGTTTCCCGAACAGGGTTTAGGACTAGTTCTAGATTAAAAAAAAATGTTAAGAGCTGTCTAAACTGGAAAAGTTTGCACTGAGATATCTTAAAATACATTATTGTCATTGTTTGGTCTTAAAATGTTCACAGATAATGCATTTTTGTAAGACACATTTCAAAAAAGTCTTAAATTAGCAAAGGTCTAGTTCTGGCTTAATCTAATTCCTATCTGGGAAACCAGCCCTATGAGTATATTGCTGTGCATTAATTTTGTGAACTAAAAAATCTATAAAAGCTATAAAAATGCTATTAAGATGGAATTAAGATGGCAATGATATTAATAAATGCAAATACTAAAATATTACAAGATTAATTAGTACACCACATACTGTAGCTACAGTCAAAAAGGGTTGAGTGAGTGCCTCCAACCTCCTCCTCTCATCGACCATCCAGCTGGTGGAGCTGGCAGAGATATCAACAACATCAAGCATTTCCCTTTAAATAAAAGGAATTCTTGAAGTTATTGCAAATATTGACCATTCTGCATCACATTGTTATGCGTCTATTGTTTAATCTCACATTGTTAATCTATCTCAGTCTACAAACAGTTTGTAGTAATTACAGCAAATTCAATAGCAATTATGTCGTAATTGTAATTAATGTAAGATTAATATTTGCTAGATAATGTACAAATAAAATACACATAGTAAAAAAAAGAAAAAAGTATAACTGGGTTATTATGTAAACATCATTCCATATAAAGGTGTTTCACGTCATATTTTTAGTAAGTCATTTTAATAGTGATCCCCTGATCTTTGGGGAAGGCTAGAAACCAAAGAAACTGTTGGAAAATCAATGGAAAATCAGACACCTATATACTGCGTTCCTACATGGCTCTAAAATAATGCAAATATATTTATCTAAAATTTACATGTGTATATTTACCTGTGGTGTGTATCAAACGTCCCTCTTGTAACACAATTCATGTAAAAGTCACAGAGAGCTTTTAGTGTTTAATATTCACACTGTTGTTTCTTCTCTTTTCTCCTGCCATGTGCTCCTGATCCCCTGCTCTTCCCTCTGCTGTCACACTCTTTAAGGTAAGTGTCTATTCTTTCTCCCTACAGGCAGGTAAGTGACAGAGCAGGTTAACACAGAAGTGTTCAGGAAGTGTTCAGTCTTCACTTGTGTGATGTGGGATTGTGCCAGCAGCAGTGCCCTAGGCGAGCAGGTGCAACACTCTGGGCAATTAAACGCTTGTGTAACATAAGTCAATTCAGCTGCACATGCGAGTGTCAAGTCTACGCAGTGTATGTGCTGTGTGTGTCTGTGGAAGATAGAAACTCTCTAAGCATTGAAGTGTGTGCCTGTGTGTGAAGGAATATGATCGTTGTTTATTGTAATTGACAGTAACTGAGCTGAGTGGCTGAGTTTAATAAGGGTCAAGTGTGAATGGGCCTCTAGTTATGTAATGTTTAAATGAGTCCCAGAGGAGAAGTGTGCACTTTTGTCTCCCTTTTCCTGCCTGTCTCACTTGCAGTTTCACTGAGAATTTTGTAATCACAAACAAAAACTAAATTTGTGATATCACTGAATGCTGACCTTTGAAATTTGTGGACACTTTAACAACATTTTGGACATTCTAGGTTAGCCTTAATTCTCATGACATTCCACAAAGACATGTTCTCTTCTGAAAATACTAGAAGATGCTAACTTGTGATTAAGGATAGGCATGTGATTTATCATGCTGCATTTTAGGTAATTTTGGACAGCAAAGATTTTTAATTCACAGTCATGTCCTTATCAGCACAAAAGAGCACAATGATTTATATCAAACTTCAGATGATACAGTATATAATATGACAATCTTAAGATCATCTTAAGTAAAATTCTGCCTTGCTTAGCTGTGTTAGGTAGTATACAGCTAAACTTAAACTTAAGATTATAAGAAAATTAGTAAACATTTTCAATTTAATGCTAATAATTTTAAAAAAATGTATTATGCAATTTGAATCATTTTGTGTTTATTGCCATTAATATTTTGGCTACAGACTTCTTTTATTTGATGTCAGCCACTCTGTTTTTTATGTAGTGTACTTGTGACTATTAATGTAATATCTTATTTTATTTCTATATTATATTCAGTGTAGCTTTGATAAATTGTTAAATCAGTGGGAAGTATTGATTTAAAGTGCCCCTATTATGCCATTTTAAAGGTTGCTAATATTGCTTTATAAATCTCTTAAAACAGGTTAACATGTATGTAAGGGCCAAAAACGATGTTTGTAAATGACTCGTGTGAGGCAGAACAAATAATCAGTCAGTCTAAACCCCTCTTTTTGGTGAGCTCTCACTGCTGTGATTGGTCAGATGGCGCAGTCCTTTATGAATTGGTCTAATGCTACAGCATTTGTCGGTAAACAAAACACCCATTGCCGTAAATTTAACATTCTGCGTTAGTTCAGGCGGGTCTCGTAATCAAGCTCTGCTGTTAGCTGATTGAGAAAATTTGAAACCCAGGCTCCATCAGCTTATCAGACACAAAATACAACAGAGCGTCTTATTTAAACACTGCTTTCATCTGCTTGCTTTGCTGCTTCCTCTGTATGCTGCTAACAACCCACCCCCTTCCCCATCTCCTCCTGTTTCTTGTGTCTAACTTAAAACAGTGTCATTCTGTTGTCACTGTTGCATGCTCTGTTCCAGGTGTTTATGCTACTCTACTATTCTTAAAATATGCCCCTAAAATGGCTGCTCCTTACCGTTCTTGGCTTTCATGGAGCTCATGGAAAGGACAGGGAACATGGAACAGAGCCATACCGCCAAATGTTACTTTCGTATTATGCAAATGAAAAAATGTACTAAAGTTTGACTATGATTCTCTTTTTGACTTAAGAGCACCTGACTGAACTGAATGACAGTGCAGGGTACAGTGTGTTCTTGACGTGATGTAATCCACGTGAAAATTGTACTGTTTCTGGGTGGGCAAGTTGTTCGCGACGTAGAACATGTGTGGACATTATGCAAATATGTTACCCAATGGCGTCTGGCCGTAATAGAAAAATATTTGAATTGCTGATGACTCGTTTAGGCGAATATGAGCTGACTCTTCTTTTTGAAAGACAAACACTTATCGTGTTAAAATTTATCGTACGCTGTTGGCGTCACAACTTTCACATACAGCTACATGACACAGTGCATGAAAAATCTAATTTGAAAAGGCAAAATAGGGGCACTTTAAGTTATGCTTAGTGTTTTTGCATATGGTTTAGATAAGCTTGTGTATAGCTTTGGTTTTACTTCGTGCTCCAGGAAAGGTTTTATTTTTCAGGTTAATTAGCTTGTATTTTATTCAGTCACATGTTTTTCTATGGGCATTATTAACAAGCGTATACCATTGGCATATAAGTGTGCAGTGGTGACCTGTCTTTGAGTGATTTTAGTTAGTGGTTTCCCTTTGTCCTGGACATGAGTACATGTGTCTTCTGTTATTTACATGTGGCGTTCTTCCTTATCCCTGGAAGGTTGTAAGTCTGCACAACCTGAATGCACAGCATGCATTTCTGTCACCATAAATAATGTCAGAAGGTACAGAAACACGAAATCTGTAAGCGTTAAGGTGAGAAGAGAAGGAAAAAAAAAAGTTCTGAGGGCAGCAAGTAAGAGAGAAGAAAAGAGAAGGGCAGCTATAGACAATGACCCCCCCTCACATATACAGCTAATGAAGAGAAGGACTATTATTCATGTAGTCCAACTAATCGTCCAGCACTGTGATTTTGTCAACAACTCTGAAAGGCTAGACAGAGCTACATGCGTCCACACACACACATACCCCAGGGACTGAGTGGGAAAGAATGAGACGGCACAGCAGTGGCTGCTCTTGTTAGTCCATTAGTTAGCTATGGCAGAACAGCCAGCTAAAGAAGTGGCCCTAATAGCTCCTCAGCAATAATTACTATCTTTTTGTCCTCATTCGATTCAGAGGGAACATATATTTGCACTCCAACAACCTATAAACATCAGGCATCCTTGGTTTGTCTGAGTTCACGCACAGCTAGATGCTGGTCTGTTTGTACTTTTTTCAACTTCTTTTTCTGTCTGTCTGTTTCTCTTATTCTGTTTTTCTTTCAATCTCTTGCTCTTCTTCCATTTACTCTGATCCATCTACCTTGGGATAAAGACTGAAATTAAAGGTTACACATTTGTGGCTCTGGCCCATTCGCCCTATAATGCGAGAGTTGTACAGGAGTACATGTTTGTGTGTCGTCTATGTATTAGTGGCCTCCATCAGGGCCATTGAAGCAGCAGGAAGCCTTGAACATGATTGTGTTAAGGTGTACTTACTGTATTGTGTATGTGTGTATTCTGATAAAGATAAATGCATAGACAGACAGCCACATAGACAGACAAATAGAAAGACAGACAAATCGTTTGGTACAGAATGTAATAAAAAAAAAGTAAAGAATCTATGAATCAATGAGTAAACCCAGACATTAATAACAAGTACACATACAAAAGCAATATAAATAAATTTAGATATTAATTTTGAGAGGAAATATACACACAGACAAACACAGAAAATCTTCCTTGTCTATGATTCTGTGACACCCCTCTTGCTCCCCTCACAGGGACAGTAACGTCTCCAGGCGGCTCTGTGAGTGCTCTGCTCAGGTAATTGTTTTAGTGGAGCTGTCAGCCTAATTCAGCAGTATTATAGAGCACAAAGGGTCATTTTGGAACCATGAATCATTAGAGCTAGTCTGGCTCCATCTTTTACCAGTGCTATTACATCCACTTCTTGGAAGACTGGCTTAAAAAAGTCTGATAAATTGCCTCTGTGTAGGAGCTCTAGTGGTTAACTACAATGACAACGCTTGTCTAATGGGGGTTTCCAACATCAAACATTTATACAACATAGCTCAGGTTCAAACACTCACATACATTAACTAAGATCAACCAAGATTAATACACTTGTAAGCAATGAGATGAACAGCAGTCATGAAAACTGTTATGCTGGATAAAAAAAAATAGAAATATTTATTTTCTATTGTGGGCCATCATCTTCTTATGCAGTTATGAATGGAGGTTAGCCACTGATACACAAAGTAATGTCGTTGATGTGAAGCATTGTTTTTTTGTCTTTATTAGTTTTAAGGGTAACACTTTAGAATAGGTACCACTTGCTAACTATGACTTTTCTCTCAATAAATTCCTTATTTGCTGCTTTATTAATAGTTAGTAAGATAATACATGGCTAATATTCTAGTAATACACATGATAAGCAACTAATAAGTGTTACCGTAAAATAAAGAGTTACAGTTTAAAGATATGCATACAGTGACTTTTTTATCTCATGTCTTGAAATATCAGATAATTTGAGTTAAAGCAAAGTAAGCACAGTTCCAGTTCATGTTTAGTGTTATAGCGTCTTTCACAATACATATTATTTTTAAGCAGATGTGCAAACAATGCATGTTTCTATATTACAATTAATAGCAATGTGTTATCAGATGTGGCTGTGTCAAAGTAATGCCCATATGGCACATACAGCACCTTGACTGGAGTATATGTATAGGCTATTTTCACAAAAATTAATGCAATGTGAAAATAAAATCCAGCAAATGATAATATAAATACCTAAATAATAGAATACCTTTCCCATGTCTGTCAAAAAAGTATAAAAAAAACTAAAGTTAAATCTTTTATCCTAAAAATATTTGTATTTATTATTATGTTTTTGTCAATAATAAAGATGTGTGCACTCACATGTATTTAATGTGTAAGGGAAATGTTTTTTTTTTTTTAAACATATACTTAGTTACATTTCTTACTGTAAACTATACTTTATTTTAAAATCTTTCTGTTTACCATGATTACTTTATATGTCATTGACTATTTTTGCAAGAATTCATTTTGAAGAGTTACAGAGTATGACATTAGTATTTATACTAGGGTTTTCTGAGAGGAATCTCCCGTGCTGTGTGTGATTATGTTTACTTATTTGTGTATGCGTGCAAGTGAAAGTGTGTGTGTGTGTGTCTGTTTATACATGTGCATTGTAGACTCCCTCACACTCTCACACAAGCCAGAGAGAGACCCCTGGAAATCTGAAACTCCCATCTTTCCTAACCGCAGTTTGTTTGGTTTAGTCATCTCCTCTTTCTTTCTGTCTCGCTCCTTTTCTGTGATTGGTTTATACACACAGTCTTCTCCTTCATTTGATCACAGTATGCCAGTTCAGCTGAAGACCTTTCCCTTGCCTTTGTTTACTACAGCACATTCAGTGGTGTATATGTATTTTCACAAAAACACACACAGTGAAAATGAGTATCATGAATAGAGAGTCATTTGTTCTTGTGTCGTAAAAGTTTTACCTCTTTCCGTTCTCCCTTTCCTCATATCCACAGTCAATGCCTTGCACTATGAAATGAACTTTTAATAACTGATCCTGTGTGAGATTTTAACACTTTAAAATGCTGTTAGAAGTGTGACTTTGTCTAAGACCCTCAGTCGAACTGAATAGTGGGATTCCCCTCGGATTTCAGCATTTGATGAAGAACATATTTTTAAGGATTAAACCAGGAAATATGGTTTGACAGAATGAGACATGCTTAATTACTGGCTTTGATTTCCAGTTAGAAAAACATATGAAGTATCACAAATGGCCCACACCAAACCAGAGCGGTGGTAGCCAGTGGCTCATGCACATGTGAGAGTCACTGAAAGAACCCTATAACTATAGTGCCCTTGATCAAGACCCAAGCTCTCAGTAGGGAGACTGCATTTAGTGGACTGTCAGTTGCTTTGGGTGAATTAAATGCACTGCAACTCATTTACCTTTTCCGTGTCTGCCAAATAAAATAGTATAAAAAAGGAAAAGCCAAATCTTTTTGAAACACATCAAAGGAAAGCTATTGTTCATAAAATCTGTGTGGTCTTGATGTTTCATCACAGTTGGGGGTTTCACCAGCTTGTTTTCTTCCATTATTAAAGAAATAACAGCACAATGGTCAGAAGCAGAGAGTCAATGCCCACTTTAGTGGCCAGAGATGAAGCTCATTATAATATTGGACACAACTGTTTACTGTTGGTTGTATAAGCCTTTTGACATTTTTGTTAGTGAACTATAAAAAATGCCTTTGGCAGATTGTCATTTTGCCAACACACTCTCATGGCAATTTGTGCAAGTATTTTATGTTTTTGTGAATTGGTTGTTAATTTATAGGATCTAGTTTGAGCATTTTTTAAACAGTTTGTCCATGATTAGAGATGGAACTTTCACGCTTAATTTTCTCTTTTTTCTTTTCTTTTCTTAACAAACTGCATTTCTGTTCAAATCACATTGTAAAAATTCATGCAAAAAAAACACCAGTAACTTTTGCTCATGAGGTTAAGTTGGTTTTGTGATCAAAATTGTATTTTAAAATGTAATTAATCACATTTAATCATAATATAACATTAACCCCTGGTTTCACAAACACGGCTTAGGCCTAATCCCAGACTAAATTGTAAATCTCAGTGGTTTCAAGTGAAAGAAAATCTAAAAAGATCTTAAAATTTGTCAGTGCATTTGTTTTTTTCTCAATATGCACACCAGGAGCAGAGTGCAGTAAAATGACCACAAGATCAAGTCAAGATACATTTTTATTGTAACTATTGACTACGTTGACAAGAGTGATACAGACCTTTGACAATTGTAAAAAGGTCCGGAGTAAGAAAAAAAGTGTTTTAAAGCATGTTGTTTTGTGGAACATCACAGTCATATAATTATGTGGGGTAAAATGGCCCCTTGTTACAAACTAAATTCTTAAAATCTAAAAACATGAAAACTCAGTTTTCATACTTGGTTTATAATTTTTGTAAGTGTCAATAAAACTATTATACATTTTCACTTCTAAGGCATGTTTATAAAAAAAAAAACAAAAACAAACAAAAAAAACCAACTAAAAATTTAAAAATAAGTGTCCTAATTTAACTATTGACTAATCCTGTCTTAACCTAAGCCCTGTCTGTAAAACTAGGCTTATATATATTTTTGTACAATTATTTTAAGCAAGCGTTCAAATAACTACAATACTAAAGTTGTGATATTCTCTTTTTATTTTGTTGTTTAATTGACAAAAATACATAGAAGGACAGCAGAAGGTATACAGTAGGGATGTAACGGTATCAAAATTTTCATGGTACTGTAATACCTCGGTATGAATGGCACGGTACGGTATTTATTGAATGATTTGCATAAAAAACAAAACTAATTAAGACACTCAAAAAAAGTGCCAGAAGTGTTTATTAAACAGTTTACATGAACACTGAACATATCAATGGCACACACATTAGCCATCTATCTGTACATTTTGAAACAGGAACTTCAGGAATTTTAATAACAACAAATTTTTAAACCTTCCACATATCCGATTTAAAACGCACTTTAGATTGCTAGATGAATATATCAACTTGCATATTCATTACTTCAGTGAGTCATATTATCTTCCTTCTCTGTGGTCACATAATGTTATTCAATGCACCCTAATTTTCAATATAACAGTTTTCACTGATATTTTAAATGGTTTCTGTTGTCAGAAAAACAAAGTATGAAATAGTGACGCCATGCACGCCATTATAAGGCCTACTGAACTAGCTCTACAATATGTTAATCTAGATTAAAATCCTTATTTATAATCATTTATAATTATTTAATTATATTTATAATTCTTAATAATGAAATCAAGTACACATAAGATATAGACAATGGCTATGCTGGGATTTTGGCTCTATTTGCATGTAAAATAGAGTTAGAAGCAACATAATATCTATTTTAACTGAAGGCCCTGCTCCTCTCAGCCTCTCGCTGAACAGACCAGACACAGCGAGAGGTGTGTGCGTGCGCTGTGAAAATGAGCTTGTTCGTACCATTCCTAAACTTTTCTCAGAAGACCTATTGTTTTATCGAGTCATGCGACCACGGTATTATTGAAAAAATGTGATATTGCGGTACGACAGTATTTATAATACCGTTACATCCCTCGTATACAGTATTATAGACCTACGTATCAATACGTAATTCACTACTATGCTAACACACTGTTAACGTTTCACATTCACTTATTTGAAATAAAATGAAAATGAAACAAAATGGAAAGACTTTTGATTTTTGAGTAGCTTCTCTGAGTGTGGAGTGGAACTGAAATTAAAATAAAGCTCTACAAAAAAAATTCCATCAGTTACAAAGCAAATTAGATTTAAGCTGGAAAGTACTCTTCAGAAGATAATGGTATCTTTATTCAGCTCAGTTTAGTTTAATGTTGTTTCATTTCAGTTCAATAACTGTCAATGTTTCAAAGTCCATTAATTATCAAATAAATTCAATTAAGCTATAAGCAGCACTACAGAAGGCAGTAGAGTCATCATTCAGCTCAATTGAGTTCAGTAACAATGTCAAAGCTGCAAAGTTAGTGTCATTATCTAGCTCAATTCAGATCAAATTCAGTTTTCATCCGACAGTATAGTGCAGTTAAATCAATAATATACTGAGCTAAATTGCTTGTAATAAAGTAATCCAGACTCAAACGTGCATCTTCCACAGGAGAAGCAGAGCTTAATGCCTTGACCTCCAGCTACAGTTCTGGTTTGCTTCACCATGTTAATCTGTTACAAAAGGTGTGATGATAGCTCCCCCTCTCCTCAAATCATTTTTGCCCTCCTGTCACTGTCCCAGAGACTCACAGCGGTGGTGTTGAAGAGGAGGGGTGCGTTCACTGAGTGCTGTTGACGGCGTGTGATGAGGCGCACATGAAGCTAATAGCACCTTGTCACCTCGCAATAAAAGTAGCAGCATGCCTGTCTTCTAAACAGAGAACGATGCGCAAGGTGTCCGCAAACGGTCACAGACGACCTGGCTCCACACCACTACATTCAACCCCTCTAAACGACCTGACCCATACATACATACCCCATAAGGAGGAGGTCACTGCTGTTTCACACTCTCCCTAGGATATTTTAATCCCCTTTTGAATTCAGTAAAAGCCTCCTTGAAGCATTACAACAGATCCACAATATACAACGGTCTTTATATTTATTTAATTGTTAAGCAGCTGAAATCATTGGGATGTTTGAGTTACAGAAAATATGTGACATATCTCGAGAAATTATTTTTTTATATTTTATTTTTTATAAATTATTTAGAATCAAGTGGTAGTACTTCACTATAAGGTTTTATTTGTTATCAAATATCATTAAATAATAATAATAATTTGAACAGGGAGGAAATGTTTTTTCTTTTGTAGTGTTGACTATCCTAATCACACATTGAGTCAGTGTAAATAGCCTCTGTCAATAAGGTTGGCTTTTGATTTTAGTGTAAAAAGACACTGTTATAGTAAATGAGGTTAAAGTTGTTGTTCATTAATAGTTTATAATGCCTAATAGATGAACTGCTGTTGTAAACTAGTGTAGTAAATCAATAAAAATATAAATTGAACTATTTATGTTGCAAGGTTTCACATAGGGGCAGGACCATCTATTTGTCCAGACAGTAGAGATATGGAGAGTGTTTGGAAAAAAATAAACAAATAAACAAAAAAAAAATAAAAATTTGATGATAGGTTTAAAGTGAAAAGTGTTGCTGAAAGCATGTTCGAATTTATCCAAAACATAAACATGAAGCTGGAAATGTTTTATATTGCATAAGCTGGAAAATGAAATGTCCAATGTGTGGCATCAAAAGGTTAAAAATAATGCTAAGTACCACTTTCACAAAGCATAGCTGATAGAATTCACACTATGTTGCTTAAATAACTATGCAGTTTTAGCTTGCTTCTCTTTTATCATGACACATGGTAATTTTTTTTTTTTTTTACATTGTACTTTTTAAAAAATGTCTCACATTTGACTAATTTTTCATGTAAGTACATATTAGTATGGATTCCTAATATAAACTGGGACCAAAGCATTTGTAGAAAACAAAATGTGATGGGACTCACTCTGCATAGAAAATATGATGTACCAGGTAAGCTACTGTTACAAACAACTATGCCTTTGAAGCTACAGATTTGCAAATAAAAGTTTAAAGATCATGCACTATGTAAATATCTTTTGAGATCATAAAATACAAAAGTAAAAAAAAAAATTAAAGGGCGAAAATCAATTCAGCATTTTCCATTGTCGTCGTAATTTGTATGAAAAAGAATTAACTAGAATTTATTTCTGCTGGAAACTGCAGTGATTGACATATTTGTAAAAATGTAGGTATGAATGATTCTTCCAGTGAGCCTTGGTTGTATTGCAATTCCACATTCACTGACTGAGGGAGTGCTGCTATAATACTAGCTGTCAATGGTAGAGTCTTTGTACTCTCTCTCTTTCCTGTAATCATTTCTTGTCTGCATAGCATCCCTCTATTGTTCTAGCTCTGGTAGACCACACCTCTGCCACAAACACACGCAGACAAACTCTAGCATGTAACCAGGGTCTCTTTATTTCAACGGACTGTATGTGTACTTCATTACATGTGTGCTTACTGTTTGTTATGGCATGCCACCTTTGTCAATCAATTAGTGCGGTGAGAAACCATGGCAAAGCGCTGCAATAGTTCGCATAAAGTTTCTCAAAGATTCATATTCTTACATCAGCACCACTGAGCAGTGCTGATTTAACACACTTTACAAGAGCTGTTTTACTACAACCGAGGCTCATAAAAAGGCATATTGTAAACATCATTTTAATAAAAACTGTCTTTGAGGTAGCAGTTAGCTCTGACATTATAGCCCCAGACCACCATCCAATCGGCGGTCGTTTCAGCTGCACATTCTCACAGCTTTGGGCTTTGTGTTTTGCAATATGTCAGATCGAAAAGAACTTCCTGCTTATATGACTTCAGGGCATGTTGAATAGTGTCTAGTGTCTTGCGGAGAGTGGCGATTGGGAAGCTTGTGCTGGAAGGATCAAAAGGGGTGTAAGTGTAGTGAAATTGAGTCAGAGAGCTGTAGTGGAAGGTGGAGTAGTGCTGTGTGTGTGTGTGTGTGTATTGGTGGGAGTCTGAGTAGGGATGTGATGAAAGCATCCCACGTGTTGGAGCACAGGGTAGGGCCACAGCGCACAGCTCTCTCCGGAGGTATGGAAGCAATTACTGGCACTGAGGGCCCACAGACACCCACTGAGAGAAGTGGTCCCAGAAAAGAATGCACACAGTTCTCTGGAAGGCTAAATTACTTTCGTATGAGGACTAAGAGGGTAAGGTTAGTGTTTCTGTTCCTCTGTGTGTTTTTTCTTTTTTCTTTTTTATTAGGAACAAATACTGAGGCATATTTAATTCAGATCACACATTTCAAATTTGAGAAAACAAGCCACAAAAATACCACTGCTAATTAGACTAATGCTACTCCCCGTGTGCGTGCTGAGGAGGCCGGGGAGAGAGCGATGGCCAGCCACCCTCCAGGCAAAGCAGACTCCGAACTCTTCTCGCATGAGAAGCGAGGCAATTAAAATACTGATGCCTCGATCCCAAACCCCACACCGCTGGGCGAAAGTGTATAAGCGTGAGAGAAGCCCTAAACCCCCTTGGATCAACGGTGCACACTGACGCACGTGAACGCTGCTTTGATTATTAAACAGAAAACAGTCGCAATGGTACTACCAACTTGGAAATCGGTTGCTGCGTAGCATTTTTGCTTTATGCAGGAAAGCCTTTATACAAATACAGCTTGCATCAATACAGGCTTACAAATCAAAGATGATAATAAGATAATAATTATTATTATGATTATTATTATAGTAACACTTTATAATAAAATGTCATTTGTTAGCATTATTTAATGTGTTAACTAACATTAACAAACAATTAACAATACATTTATTACAGTATTTATTAATCTTTGTTAACGTTAGGTAATAAAAATACATTTTACAAAAATACAAATAAATCATTAATTGTTAGTTTATGTTAGCTCACAGTGCAGTAACTAATGTTAACTCAAATTATGATTTTAATATTACATTAGTAAATGCTGAAATTGTTCATATATAATTATAAATGCTGGTGTAGTATTGTTCATTCTTAGTTCATGTTAACTAATGTCAACTAATGAACCTTATTGTAAAGTGTTGCCATTATTATTATTATTATTATTATTATTATTATTTATATGCATATACCTCTTCTGGGATGGATGGACCTATATGGATTTCAACCCTTTAACTCTGTTCTCTGATTGATTTCTTTTTGCTGAAAACCTTTTCTGATTCATTAAGACAGGTGACGCTGTTGATCATACCTAGCTGGAGTAGAATGGGAACAAATCTAAGGCAGCTGTAGACTTTTACAGCTCATAGTGACGCAGCAAGCTTCAGGGTGAAACACGTCTAGACAAGAATAGAGTCAAACACATCCTATAGAGAATGTGAAGCGACATCATGCCGCGTTGCATGCTGGGGCGATGCTGCCATTCTAGGAGGATACCACTCTGCTGCAAATGCTAAAATTAATATGGATAACTGCTTATGTTTCATTTTGCCTTGAAGTTAAATATTCACATTATTCATTGGATGACATTATTAATTAGATTTTTTCTCTTACGTTTTGTAGAATTTTGTTTGATCTGATTAGCATTTAAACAGTGTCCCACGATGGACGCTCACCACTGCTTCAGCCATCGTATGGTAGATTATCCAAATAAAGTGTAGTAGAAGACAGGCAGCAGATATTTATTTCAACAAATGACAGCTAAAATTAAATCCCTGGAAGGTTATTAACAGTTTTGTAGCATTTTAAAATGCTGGTTTATTGTAGCAAGACATGCTAAAAAACATTGCTGATGAGCACAGAATATTAACAACTAATTACATGCGAAGCATTTTCCTCTCTTTAGAAAACCGTAATGAAGAAAATGCTTATGCATAAAGACATACAGTATAGTTCATATTTTAGTTTCTGATTTTCTGCAAATAATATGCTTTATTAGTAATGTGTGTATATAGAATTTGGTCTTTTAATATATATTAAGTGTGTTGCGTTCACATTTGGGTTTATGTGCGTATATGAATATATGAACAGATTTGTCTTTATTACTATCTTGGTACCTTAAGAAATGTTAATTTGAGTTAAGCATTTAATGTCCCAAGTGTTCAAGTTCTGCTAATTCACAAACCAAGCAAGAATGCTACTTGCAAAGGTGATGTTAATTTTTAAACCAAACAAAATCAAGACTTTCAAAAAAATGCCGCAATGTGATGTGGGATTAGAACGCAAAAAAATAAATAAAAATACTGCACTTTCTGTTTTTCTGTCAGAATGATGATTGGAGTTAATTTTGCAGTTCTCGATGCAGCATTAATGACATACAATAGTGACACTTTTCACAATCATGACAGAAAATCAAAACACTGCCCTAAAGTCAATAGTGGAGCAGCAGCATGATCCTCCCAGTATGGCGCATAAACAAAGCAGTTTCCCAGAACTCAATGCGACGTGACATCAGCTGCACATTCTTTATAGGTATGTACATATATATGAGCTGTCTAGATCTCTAGGCTTCTTTGAGAAACAATAATTCAGACTGCTGCTTTTTCTGTGTCTACTTCATACAAAAGACTTTAGAAGTGCTTGTTGTTTGTTTTGCCTCTAATTCAAATTTGTTGTATAACTATCGATAATCCACAATCATGTAACTGATATCTTTCCAATGTTTCAAAGCAGTGAGTTATAAATATGCAGTGATTTATTTATCAATTATTTTAAATAAATAAATGTCTTTATTTTATTTAAGCTCTTAAATTTTATTTGCAAGCTTGTCATAAGCTGCATTTAGCTTTAATAAAGATTTTTGACAAAGCTTTTTGACAAGATATTCTCTTGAATTGCAAGGATGTGGAATACATACATTTGTTAATTCTTAATTTTTGTTAATTCTGCAATAAAATTGCTCTAACATGAGACTCAACTCGAGACATGAATGAATATAGGAAAGACTGAGGGAAATTGTCACACTATAGAGTTCTCTTCTATTTTAAATAAGCTGGACCGATGAAAAGACTAACTCACATATGCGCAACAGAATTCTTTCAACTTGACAAAATGAGCTGTTATCTTTTCACTTTAATAAATTAATATAATTATTATCATCACACATTCTTTAGGAATTGAACCCATAATTTCATTGTAAGCACCGTCAAGCACATCGCTGACACAATAAAAGTCATTACTCAGATCACGCAAATTCAATTTACATTTACATTTACATTTATTCATTTAGCAGACGCTTTTATCCAAAGCGACTTACATGTGGGCGACTCACAAATTTCTTTTCTTTTCTTTTTTTTTTAATTATTGATGTAAGTAAATAGAATTTTGAATATAAGTAAAGAGGTAAGGAAGATTAAAGGGCATTTCTTTGTCGTTATAATTACAATTGGCTTCTAAAAACATGCTCCTCCCAAAATGTTACAGATTCCATGAGTTCACAGACCAAGGTTAAGGATACAGATGTGTGAAAGGTGGCATATTTTGAAAAGAGGCTTTAGATTTGAGATTTGTTTGCTTATAGACCTGCAGGCATTCTTTCTTACCATCTGAAGTGATTTAATGTGGTGCGCCCAGCTCCACTATCTTTAGTAGAATGCTGTAGTGTTAGGAGTCTCTCTGCTCCCACCACTCTGACTTTAGGTGCACATCACTCAGCTGCCAGCAGATAAGACAGCCATCCACTCCTGGAGCCTCCTACTGCTGCCTCATTTCCACAGCAACCCACTCCAATGTGCTGCTCACTCATCTAAAGATTTCTCTGCCTCCCTCTTTCTTCTGTGTACTCGACTCTTTTCTTCCTTCCATTCCCGTCTCTTTTACTATGCTGTCCAGACACAATGCTGCACATTTCCTTTAGAGTGTTTGACAGTGCAGTCTGGAGGCAAAAAGGCTTTGGCTGCATAGCCACACATTCTGGTTGGCAGAAAATGTGTTGGCTGAAGCACAAATAACAGCACTTGGGGTTAATGATGACTTGTGCAGTCTTCCTGTCCGAATGAGGTGGAAACCTGCAGAGAGAGAAGTTAATAGCTGGAAGAAGGCACTATCCTCTCTGCTCCTATTTTACATGTCCAAATTGAGAGACAGAGAGAGAGAAAGAGAGAGAGACAGAGAGGGGTAACAAAACACAAGTGAGACAGCGAAAGCATGTAAAAAAGGGTTTTGAAACTTTTTTGAAAAATACATCTTGATACTATCCTCAAAGTTAATGGCAGCCTGGACTAAAAACAGTGGTGGCAACATTTTGGCTCTGGCAACACACAACAGTAATTATTCATAGTGAGAGTGATGGCTTCCAGGGGTTGAAGATTGATTATGTTTGATATGCTATTTTGTGTAATCTGTCTCTGGCTGGGACCCATCCAAATTGGCCAGAAATGGAAAAAGGAGAAGTGTCTTCCCAAAAGGGAGAGAAAGAGAGAGAGAGAGAGAGAGAGAGAAAGAAAGAGAGAGAGAGAACATAAATGTAGCTTGAATTTTTGTAGTATGTGTATCCTTAATTAATTGCAGTCAATGGATATGGATATAGAATGGATAGCCTTACACACAATAATTACACTTTTAATAAGATGAAACCTGCAGCAGAGATATGATTAAGACATGTCTTAATAAGACACAAATAGGCATGTGCATTCACATAATACTTCAATACATGTTCAATAATTCAATACAATTCAGTAAACTGGAGTGATGTTACATTGTAATAGCACAGGCTTGCAATACCTTGGCAAAGGATCTGAGGCACTTCTAAAAGGAACTTTGCAATTTAGATTTAAATGTAAGGAAATGCAGACAGGACTGGAACAGAGAGCACAGAGAGATTAGCTATGGCCTCTTTGGCCGAGACAGTACCTGCTTCGGGTTTGTAGGAGGACCAAGGTGGACCAGGTGGGAGAGAGACCCTCCAGAGTGGAGCAGATGGCAGAGAGACCCTTCAGGGCGGAGCCGGTGGGCCAGGCACCCTCCAGGGCGGAGCAGGTAGGACAAAGGACTTCCAGGGTGGTGCTGGTGGAATAGGAGCCCGCCAGTGTGGTGCAAGTGGAATGGGAGCCCACCAGGGCGGCGCAGGCAGAATGGATGCCCACTAGGCACAGCACAGGCAAGTAGGGAGGCCAGAGTGGCGCAGGAGACCAGGGCAGAGTAGACGTGACTGTAAGAGAGAGCATGAAGGCATCTTTGGTCGGGACATAGCAGGCTGCGCGGTAGCAGGTGGTCTTCATGGTCGGAACAGGGCAGGACGAGAGCTCACAGATGGCCTCCGTGGCCTAAACAGGGCAGGACACGAGTTCAAGGACGGCCTCCTTGGTTGGAGCAGGGCAGGATGAGAGTTCAAGGGTGGTCAATGTGGCTAAGCAGGGCAGGACAGAGCCTCCCTGGTGATCCATCTGGCTGTGATTGGGCGGGATGAGTGTTCAACGGCCTCCGTGACTCAATAACAGCTTCCATAGCTGTGACAGGGCATGACAAGAGGCTAATAACGGTCCTTATGGCTGAGACTGGGCAAGACGAAGACTCATGGGCAACTTTCTTAGTCATAACATGACAAGAAGTAGGTTCTATGGAGACCGTGGTGGCCGTAACTGGGCAAGGTGAGGGTACAACGTCCTCTGTGGCCATAGCAAAGCATGACCAGGGTTCAGAGACTGCTTCCATAGCTGTGGCAGGGCAGGACAAGAGATCCATGGGGGGCCATCTTGGGCAGTGGCTGGGGCTCTGTATTGGCGGCCATTTTGGGCTGTTGTTGTGGCTCTGGGTTGGTGGCTGTTTTGGGGTGTGATTCGGGGTTGGTGATCATCTTGTGCTATTGCTGTGGCTACGCCACAATCGCGTTCCTCTTCGGCAATCCCCACAGTTAAGGAAGAGCCCACACACAGCAGAGCAAAGTCCATTAATTCAGCATGGATCAGCCAGGATTTAAGTGGCTGACCCACTCCCTCACAAAAAAATTCAATCAGGGAAAAGTCTGGCAAGTCCAAGTAAAAAGCAAAGCACAAATAATCCTGTATGTACTCCTCCAATCTCCCTGCTCCAGAGCTCACAGAAAACGTGCTGTACTGTACACCTGGCCAATGTCCGTGGCAAAAGCCGCTGAGTCCTTGTTTGGCTGAGTGTTTTGTGACGAAAGAGTCAGACGAGGGCGGATCCATATGCTGACTTTTATTTACAGGCATGGTTAAACAGGGTAGGGTCAAACAATGGCAGACAGGGATGGCGAAGGCAACAGCGTACAGGAATATCCAGAAGGGTAGCGATGGGCGGTCGATAGATAAACAAGAGGGTCCAAGAGGGGCAAAACAAAAACAATAATCCAACAGGCGAAGCAAGGTCAGTAACTGGGGGATTTAAAAACAGAAAACACGAGACAAGGGAAATGCACTGTAAGGGAGGAAAATACTCACAATACACAGTGGTTAGACAAATGCAAGAGAACACTTTATAAAGGGGAGATAAAGGGATAAATGAGGGGCGGAGCTGATTAATTGTTATTGCAACTAACAAGACACAAACACAAGGGAAGCAAGGCACAATCGAAGACAAACATTTAAAATAAAACTACTCAAAACTCCAAACAAGAAAACACTGACAGACAACATAACACAAGGCATACTCATAGCAGCTGCTTGCTTTAAAGTATAAAGCGCATGTGTCCTATAAAATAACACATTATTTTATGCTTTATTTTCCTTATATATGTAATGCTACATTAACAAAAGAAAAATAACATAACCTCAAGTTTTGGAATAACTTGTTTCTATTTAGTGAATTGAATAAGTAGCAACTTTTTTTTTTCTTAAAAAGCAGCAGATTTGAAAAACATTAAATACAGCCCTTAAAGGGATAACTTATCCTTTACATACTCATATGATCCTGTGTGTATATGATTTTTTTATCAGATGAACACACACTAAGACTTTTAGAAAAGAAAAGAAAAGAAAAGAAAAGAAAAGAAAAAAACACATCTGCATATAATGCAATTGTACAGGACGTCCAAAGGAGCTATGCAGTAAAAGATACACAATTACACAATAGCTGATTAAAATAATATGTAAAAATGCTATTTCAAACTTGACCGTTATGTTCACTTTTTTTTGTGGTTTTTAAAATTGTCCTGTAGACTTGCAATATACTGACAACAAATATGGAAAGCAAATTATATGGAAATAAGTCATAAATATCTGGGACAACATGAATGTGAGTAAATCATTATAGAATTTAAATTTTAGGGTGGACTGTCTCTTTAAAGAGACTGATTTGATGAAGAGGCCAGAAAATGCAGACAGAAGAGCCACTTTTTGTAGTGTCTCTTTAACACTCCTGTCGGTAGCAATAATTAATCTTTTCCTTGTTTTTTGGGGACATTTAGAGTTTTTTTCTCCACAAATATTGATATAAAATTATTTGCAAATAATTAGTTTAATCAATAATTGAACAAATGTAGTTATCTATAGATTAAAGAAGTAATTAATTGACTGTTAACTGTTACACATATCATTATAAAA
Source organism: Enteromius afrohamiltoni (assembly GCA_034779775.1). Taxonomy (NCBI): domain Eukaryota; kingdom Metazoa; phylum Chordata; class Actinopteri; order Cypriniformes; family Cyprinidae; genus Enteromius; species Enteromius afrohamiltoni. The sequence goes on from JAUYWG010000031.1 coordinate 3,216,498, forward strand.
CAACTTCCCAGAAAGAACATTGCTAAACATGATGAATAATTAACTTAACACACAATGCTCAATAAAGCACGTTATGGAGATTTGTAACATACATACATACACACATACATCTTCTTCCGCTTATCCGGTACCGGGTCGTGGAGGCAGCAGTCTAAGCAGGGACACCCAGACTGACCCAGAGACATAGTCCCTCCAGCGTGTCCTAGGTCTTCCCTCGGGGCCTCCTCCCGGTGGGACATGACCGGAACACCTTCCCAGGGAAGCATCCGTGAGGCATCCGGAAAAGATGCCCGAGCCACCTCAGCTGGCCTCTCTCGATGTGGAGGAGCAGCGGGTCTACTCCGAGCTTCTCCCGGGTGACCGAACTCCTCACCCTATCTCTAAGGGAGCGCCCCGCCACCCTAAGGAAGAAACTTATTTCGGCCGCCTGTATCCGGGATCTCGTTCTTTTGGTCATGACCCAAAGCTGATGGCAGTAGGTGAGAGTAGGAACGTAGATCGACTGGTAAATCGAAAGCTTCGCCTTGCAGCTCAGCTCCTTCTTCACCACGACAGACCGGTACATTACTGCAGAAGCTGCCCCGATCCGTCTGTCAGTCTCTCGCTCCATCCTCCCCTCACTCATGAACAAGACCCCCGACGATGTCCCCAGTCCCCAGTGAAGTCAGCAGATTCCCACCCTCACTGTATACAGTGTTGGCAGGGCAATGCCTCCCCCTACTGAGGCGGCGGACAGTTTGCCAGAACCTCTTTGAGGCCGACCGATAATCCTTCTCCATGGCCTCTCAGAACTCTTCCCAGACCCGGGCTGCAGTTTGTTCGACCCGCCGATATCTATCAGCTGCCTCAAGAGCCCCACAAGCCAGCCAAGCTCGATAGAACTCCTTCTTCAGCTTGACAGCATCCCTTACTTGCGGTTTCAGTGGAGGTGGAGAACATAGTCCACTCGGACTCAATGTCTCCAACCTCCCTTGGGATCTGGTTAAATCCCTGCAGGAGGTGGGAGTTGAAGACTTCCCTGACAGAGGGCTCTGCTAAACGTTCCCAACAGACCCTCATAGTACGTTTGGGCCTGCGGAGTCTGTCCAGCTTCCTCCCCCGCCAACTGATCCAGCTTACCACCATTTGGTGAACAGTTGACAGCTCCGCCCCTCTCTTTACCCGAGGGTACAAGACATACGGCCGGAGGTCAGATGAAACAACCACAAAGTCGATAATTGACCTCCGCCCTAGGATGCCCTGGTACCACGTGTAGTGATGGACACCCTTATGCTCGAACATGGTGTTATGGACAAACTGTGACTAGCACAGAACTCCAACAACAGGACACCACTTGGGTTCAGATCAGGGGGGACGTTCCTACCAATCACACCCCTCCAGGTATCACTAGCACCGCCCACGTGTGCATTGAAGTCCCCTAGTAGAACGACGGAATCCCCAGTTGGAGCACTTTCCAGCACCCCTCCCAGAGACCCCAAGAAGGCTGGGTACTCTGTACTGTCATTCAGCCCGTAGGCACAAACAACAGTGAGAGACCTATCCCCGACCCAAAGGCGCAGGGAAGCGACCCTCCATTCCATGTTCTAAAGAGTCAGATTCTGTGTTTGAGGATTGGGTCGTTGGGGTCCCCGCTGCCCATCCCACAATGCACCAACCCCTTACAGTCCCTCCTGCAGGTGGTGGGCCCATGGGAAGATGGCCCCACCTCGCTCCTTCGGGCTAAGCCCGGCCGGACCCCGTGGGGTAAGACCCGGCTACCAGGTGCTCGCATATTAGCCCCAACCCCAGGCCTGGCTCCAGGCTGGGGCCCCGGCTATGCCGTACTGGGCGACGTCACAGATTTAATTGTGTTTCCTTTCATAAGGGTTTTTTTTGGACCGCTCTTTGTCTGGCCTGTCACCTAGGACCTTTTTGCCATGGGAGACCCTACCAGGGACATCTAGCCCCCGACAACATAGCTTCTAGGATCATTCAAGCACTCAAACCCATCCACCACGGTAAGGTGGTGATCCAAGGAGGAGTGCTTTTAAATTTCATAAAAAATATAAATAAATAATAAAATGTATTTAAAAAATGGAAACGGTATAAAATATATTTAGTTTTTCTTTAGAAATGTAATTAAGTAACAGTACAAGTAGTCAGTTTAAGTTTATAAGACTTTATTTTAGAATCTCTTAACTAATTGCTTATCAGCGTTCATATTACCAGACAATATAACAATTCGTTGTAATTAAGCATAAATTAATACCTTATTCTATATGACCATATTCTACATCCCTAATCCTACCCAATACCTAAACTTAACAACTACTATTAACTATTAATTTACTTACTTTACTTTGAAAAGTGTTACTTTTAAATTGTCCCAAAAATCCCAAAATAGTATGTAAGTACTGAAATCAAGTAAAATTACTCAAGTATTTTACACCCATGACATATACACACTTGAATGTTTCCCCTTCTTGTTACTTAATTTAAAAATGTTTTTTAGCAGTGTACATACTTGCATAAACAAAGAGACATATTTAATAAATGCAATGCAATAAAAATTTGATTAAAGTAAAGGTAAAGTATAAATAATGATCTGGAGGGAAATATGACAATCAGTGGAGGAAAAACAGAAAACAAGAAAATAAAGAGCAAGAGTGCACAGGGTTTTCTCAAGAGGCAGAAACACTGGCAGAAAGTGGTGATAAAGTAGCTCATCACTCTTTCTGGGGCGCCCTCTGAATTAACACCAAAAAGCCGCGGTGTGACCAGCCCTGGACTGAGCCTAATCAAAATCTAGAGGTTCTGTAAGTGAGAGCGAGTCTGGTCACTGCACGCCTGAGAAAGAGAGCGAGAAAGAGAGGAGTGAAAGACATGAAGTGGACAGTACCCTAGAGATACACTTCTCTCTCGTCTTGTCATGATGCAGCATGGTGGCTCTCTCTCAGTTGTCAGCTCTGTGGCCAGCCCTATTTACACATTTATACACACCTGCTTATTTATTTATTTACTGCCATGACAGAGAGCCACTCAAGCGACTACTCTACACACATACACACTCATCACAGCATTTTAAAAGGCTAGAGCAAAGCGAGAAGGTCTTACGGCACTGCGGGATGAAAAAACAGGGTGGCGGGTGCATTCAAGAGGCTAACAGTTTTAATGGGTGGCAGGCAGGAGAAGAGTAAAGAGTGGCTAAATTATTCAGTCTCTGGGTGAAAGGGACTGTGGTCTCTGCTGCTGCTCTACAGTCCTGTCTCTAGAACAAGAGGGAATAAGGACACAACGGGGGAAGGTACAAATGGGCCAAAAGTGTGTGTGTGTGTGTGTGTGTGCAAGGGTAGAAAAAAAAATTTTTAAAACAATGTATTGCAATGTATTAAACTACTAAAGCTAAAAGACATAGGCTTTATCATCAGTTATTTTATATTTTAGGGATTAAAAGGTTCACCTCATGAACCTTTCATTCTTTTTTTCTTTCTTTCTTTTTTGTGTTTCTTTCTTCGGATATCATAGCACCTCTGCCTCATTTTCAGATGTGATTCATTGCAGACTTATGCTCATCAGTACTGTACTGCATGCAGGCCCTTGTTTCCTGATTGTTAACATTCATGTTCTACGACAGCTTGCACCATCAATAAATGTCCCCTGGCTAATAGGACACACATGTTTTTGCTTCCTCTCGGAGCTCGGGCATTGGAATCAGATGGCAGACAGCTTTCTGGATCGTCCCTCATGAGGTCATAACATTGCAACATTATCAAAAGCATGTAGGGAGAATGGTGTTGAATGTGCTCTAGGAAGTATGGCATGCGTCACAGCAAGTCATTTAATTTAAGTTGGTATTCATTGCCCCACCGCCCCACTTTCCATTTATCTATGAGGTCTACACCATTCTGAGTGTGGGAAACCCCCTGTGTGCACCATGAAGTGGACTGTTCCATGTGTCAAAGAGGAGTAATTGATGACAGGCGTGTGAGTGAGTAAACCTAATCAGGAGCTCCAGGGACATGCACCAGTGATTCTTATATGCAGAATAGGAAAGCTTCACAATTTGTGTCACTATCTCTCTCTGTCTCTGGTTGCTTCCTTTGCAAAGTTTTCAACACTGTACTGTGAATTCACAGGTAATGAATGGAAATTCTGGAGTGTTTGTGAGTAAGTGTGGATGTTTATTTACCAGAGAACATTAGATTACTTAACCACATTAAATACCTCTATCTATCTATACAATGAGCAATTAATGGAAAGGCAAAATAGATAATGTATTGTAGTAGTAGAAGTATTGTAATAGTGGCCAATGTATTGTTAGTATCATTCATTCTGCTTTTTGCCATAATTAGCTCTGGTAAATATAATAAAGAACGGCACAAGTACTTCTGCAGTGTCAGGGAAATACTGTGCAATATTATTCTGTGCCTCCAAAGTAGCAATTCAGATGTTTTACAATGTAGTTTATCAATAAAATATAAATAGTTTTTTTGTTTTTTGTGTATATGTGTGCTTGTAATTAGGTACAATTCTGATGAAACTTATGATAAATATTAGTACTGTCAAACGATTAATCTCGATTAATCACAATTTTTCTTTAGATAATATATTTGTGTATTCTGTGTATATATATATACAGTGAACAGTGAACAGTGAGGTCAATAAGACACAGTAATTCCCTGTGTAACTAAATTGTTAAAAAATTATACAATGTGATTTCAGGGTTTTTCTTTTTAGATTTTGTCTTTCACACTAAAAATGCACCTATGCTGAAAATTTTAGATCCCTCCATGATTTCTAAGAAAAAGAACTTGCAAAATCACAGGGTGATCAAATACTTATTGACCTCACTGTATTTCATAAAAATATGTTATGTTTAGATATTAAATATGTATTTATATATAATATAAAATATATGTAAATGGGCATATTTGACCTCTGGTTTTTAAATGGAATATCTGAAGTTTTGAGTGCTATCTCCATTTTGTCAGTGTCGAGAACATTCATTGTTATTATATATATTTAGCTTTTATTGTAAAACTCAAAGGGTCATTTTTAAGGCAGTCATTTGTTTTAAGGCTGCCATTTCTGCTTAAAAATAATTTTATTCTGAATCTCGGTCTGAGCTCAGTTCTGTAAGCTGTGACATTGGGGATCAGCAGTCATTTCTTAAACATGTTCATAAATTGTATTTTGTAGAAAGCTACAGACAGGTTTACGAACTGGATGGTGGTCTGCAAGTTGTTGAGTCTGGAGAGGCTATGGAAAGAAGGGGTCATGAGGAAAGAAACAGATTAAAAAAAGTGACAGAGACACACACACAGACAAAAAATAACCCTTCAAGTTGGGTTCAAGCATTGCTTTTCACCTTAGTCCCGGAGGTAATGTGGAACAAAGAGGGCAACAGTAATTACGATAATTGTGTGATGGGGCGAATGAGTAATATACACACTGGAACACTGACACTCGGATTCACCAGTCCCCATGAACCATGAGTAGAAGTAAGGAAGATTAAATAATTTTATTTAAAATATTTTAAAATAATTTAAAATATTTTTAAATAGTTTTATTTCTTTTTTGTCTGTTCTTAAATGTTACATACACATTCACTGTGAGTGAACCAAGAAAGGAAACCAAAGAAAGTGCTAAATCCCACTTTTAAGTATGAAAACAAGAAAATGTCTTTCCTTTCATTCTCTCTCAGTTCTTTTCTCTGGCTGGTCACAATGGAATACTGAAAGACTGCACTATGGCATTTGGATCATGTGTGGCTTTTGAGTTCAGGGGACCTTCACTTTCTCTCTCGTTCTCTAGACAAGTGAAAGGTTGTTTATGCACGGTGTCATATGATGTCTTGTGGCCCTTTGCATCTTCCAGCAGAACAGAACAGTGACAGTTCTATCTGGCTGCCATCTGATCGACACGCTGTCTTCAAGTCACATGAAGAGCACACTGATATCCCACTCATTCATTCACTTGTGTCTACACTGTCTACAGTGTGTACGTATGTGTGTACGATGGGGGGAGGGGAATTGTTTATTTAACAGGTTTACCACACCATATTAAATGAGTTGTGAGTTGTAAATGAGTTAGCACTTTTCCACTGTGGATGAAAAATGAGATCATTCAAATCGTTTTTAAAAAGAGAACCCTAATTTTAAGAAGGGATTAGCGATGCAAAGATTTTTTCAAGCATAAAGAAAACCTTATCTCAGCATTAGGTGAGCATCATTGTGGAGGGAAGAGATTAGAATCACTCAACTAAGAAGCATACTTACTTCCTGCTGCCATATTGATCTACCTATCTACCTATTTAAAATAATAATTATAATAGCAGTAATAAACAGCTAATATATATATATATATATATATTACTCTAAAATCATTACATTCCCATTCATGCATTTGACTATGCTTCTTCTTTTAAAGTGACTTGCAATCCCAGGGTATCAACCATACCATGACCTTGATGTTGCTGGTACCATCCTCTACAGGAACAAAAATCATCATGTCACCTCATGAATAATTAATTAGGGTTCACTTTGCCATTCACTTGTCAGATAACGATTTCCCCCCTCTCTCGTCTGTTTACCAGTTTTCCCTCAGAGGAGACAAAGTTTATTATCAATGTCAAGTCATATGCAAACAGACATCACATTCACTTTCCACCACTTCTTAGTCTCTTAAAAATCATACAAAGGTACCTTGAGGGAAAAATAGACATCTGCAAAAATGTTATAGACCCAACACTAAAACAGACATGGGTCACTAAGAAAAAGTCAATGCCCTCTGTGCTGCCGCAGTGCCACAGCCCCAGGACTCCCAGCATGCTCTCTTCTCTTTTACTCTAATGAGTTGCAACACAGATAATGTGGCTGATGATCTTTCATTGATTTGGCTATCACTTGCTTGTCTGGTAATTGATCCGTAGCTGAGCCTCTAGTTAATTATATCAGCTTCGACATGGCCCTAGTCTGGGGGGAATTTGAAGTCTTGCAGAATAATAGTTTTAATAAAGGAGTCCATTACTGTGGCTCTCTGCTTTCCTTGACTGCTGCTGCTGTTGCCGCTGACAGGATCTGAGCTCACCCTCACCCCCAAGAGAGAGAATGAGGACTGGACAAACTGAAAGAAAAGAATGGATATGGCAAGTAGAAAAGGAAAAGGATATTGGGAGAGTCCTCTCAAACGTCTCACAAATACCAACTATTAATGGGGAGGTCAGAAGCTGAGCTGCCAGCTTGACTTGAAGCACTCAGTAGCATTTGAAAAATCAAGAGACCAGTACGTTCAAGAGAGAACTGAAGAGGGGGAGAGAAATCGAGAATGTGACCATAGAGAATAAAATAAGAAACAATTTCACTGGAATTAAGAGGTATGGATGATATAACTGGTAGAATCTAAAATTAGAATCTTATCTTTTAAAAATGTATTTTTAAAGTTATGGATAATACACATTATTGCTTGTGTTCAATTCAGAAGCAACAATTCATGGCTTTTTTAGAACTGAACAAGAAGTAGTCTGTGAGGACAAATGAAATTGAGGGGACAAATGTGTGGCAATAGGCTCTAGAGCATCTTGCTCATAAGTGTCCATTTGCTTGTAAAGACGTGTGGTCTTTGCGTCTTTGGTTACTGTGGAGGGTACACTTGAAAGAGTGAGAGTGGCAGACAGAAGAGGTGAGAAAATGAAACAAAACGGCATATTAAGTTCTCATTGCAGCTGCCACCATTTCTGGTGCCTTTTTTTATTCAATCTAAAAAAAGAAGAAGAAGAAGATGAAGACGAAGAAGACACTAGATTTGATCAGACAAAATGCTGTGCAGATTACTCAGGTAAAGGTTAGCCAGAGCTGTCATTAGTGCTGTACAGAGGCTTTTAACAGACAGTAACAGCTGTCTCCTTCAAATTGCCACAAAATTTCAAGTGGCTTTCTACATACGAGAAGCCATTTAATGTAGCGAAAGGGAGAAAAGTTAATTCCCTTTCTTTCTGTCTCATAGAAGGGAGATCACGGTGACATCTTCCTCAGACACACTTGCATTGTCAAAGACTATAATTTTAACAGCTGACGTGAGGGGAAGTGCTGGAAGAAAAATGTAAGAGTGGAAAAACACGCAATAATAACAAAAAATAGCTTCATTACACAACACATTTCTCATGTAAAATGTTTTGGCATGTACAATGAGGGAGAGATGCTGCCACTTATTGTAAGTGCATATGTTAGGGCTTTCTTTTTCTTCCCCACCTTCGTGAGACTGTCTGCTGCGGGGACCAATTTGGCAAAAATGGAGCCTCTTCCTCATTTTTTTCTTAATTAAAATCTGAAAGCATCCACTCGAGGTTTCCCCGTGTGTGTATGTGTGTGTGTTTGTGAGTGGGAGAGAGTATGTATGATTATGTGCTCTGCCGCACTACTCCACAAGACTGTGTGTGTGTGTGTGTACGCAGGGGAAGCTGGGGGGGGGGGCGTGGACTGATTACATAGAACCATTAGCTAGAGCTGTTTAATACTAGGGGAGAAAGAAAACAGACAAAGGAATCAGAGTTTGTAATAAAATCAAATGGCTATGTGCCCACCTTAAAATACCTGGATTTATGACACATTCAGCTTTACTTCCGTACATTGTGAAAGTTGACATGAAAGCATGTGTAAGCAATTAAATAAAAATACTTTTTTATTTCATTATTTTTATGTAATAATTCAGTTTTTTTCAGGATTTAAAAAAAAAAATGTTTGCGTATTCACTACCTGTCAAGAGTAAGAACGAAATAAAGAAAAATAAAAAAGCACAATTGAAACGCTCAGAAACATCTTTTCGTTTAGCGTTGAGGTTATTATAGAAGTTGGAGCTTGTCCAATTGTATTGACAAATGAATTATTTGCTTGGAATAGTTGTGTGGATGGACCAGTTCTGCATGTGTGTATGTGTGTGTGTGTGTGAGAGAGAGAGAGTGCACGTATTAGAGAGTGGCTCAATCCCACTGAGGTCTGGAGTGGAGAAGCATCAGGCATGGAGAGCTGGTAATAAGACAGGGACAACCCTTTCCCCTCCTGCTCTCTCTCTCCCTCTCTCTCCCTCTCAGTGGGAAAGCAGATCAGTGGAGAAGAGAGAGAGCCGTGTCATTGAGTGCCAGCAAGAAGAGAGGAGCAGTTAACTCAGACGCGCTGCGGCCCGACACACACATGCTCTACCTCACAACAACACACATGTACTCACGGCTGCACGCACATGCACACTGACACAGCGCTAGCTGGAGTTAGTCTGAAGACAGAGGACAGGCATCTCTGAGGGCGAGAAGGGGCCCGAAGAAAGAAAGCAGTAAAGAGAAAGAGAGGGAAGGAGAAAGAGAAAGAGAGAGAGGAGGGGCTGCTTTGGAACTGACACACTCCAACACCTGATCTCCACACAGCTGGGAGGAAAACCACGCTGGACACGCTGGTGAGAGAGGGCACCTTTTGGGGAGAAGGAAGGGATGATTTGTCTTGTGCTTTTAGAAAAATTGTTTACAAGTCATTTTTGTTGCTTTTTTTTTTTTCAGTCAAACTTTTAAAAACAACGGTTACAGCAATATGATAGTTGGTGTAGATTTGAAGATATGAGGCATAGTCACCCGAGGAGCAAATGTGTAGTTTGCGTGCAAAATATAAGCAATGTTTTTTTTTTTTGTTTTGTTTTTTTACTGTGTCGAGGTGTGCAAAGGGTTCAAAGGGCAGGTTGCTAGTGACAAAGTTTGTGTGACGATTGATTTCTGTTTGGAATGTATGTTTGTGTATATGTCCGTGTATGTTTGGAGGACAGCCCATACACAGCCTGACTGACATTTCAGAAAAAATAAAAGTGTGTGTTTGGGGTTGGGGGGGTGGTGGGGGGTCTGTAAGGACAAAAAAAGCTACTTCTCTCCTTCACCATATCCTCCTTCATTTTTTGCCATCCCCCTTTTTTTCTCTCCCTCCTTCACTTCACTTCAATTCACACCCCCATCCCTCTCTTCCTCCCTCCTTACCTCCGACACTCCGCTCATCCTGCCCTCTACCACCACATGCCCCAGAGGAAATATGCATTGTGCAGCCCTGCTCCTGAATTAACTCAACACACTCCTCCTGCTACTGGCAGGCAAGACCCTCCACTTTCCCCCCTCTCTCAAGAGAAGATAGCAAAGAGAGAGAGAAAAACGAAAAGAAAGAAAGAAAAAAGAAAGAATAGGACAGAAGAGAAAAAAAGAACAGAGCAGTCACCCTTTGCCTCTTTGAACCTCCACCTTCACATACTTTTCTCTCCGGCTCCCCTGTCCACCCCCCTTCCCCCTCTTCTCTGCCGGCAGTCTGAGGAGACAGAGTTGGATGTGAGAGGCGGTGTGGTGCGGAGAGAACGAGATCGAGAGAGGGCACGCGAGTCCACGGCCAGAGCCAGCAGCAGGAGCAGCAGCAGCGGTGCAGGGGGAGGAGGAGGAGAAGGAGAAAGCTCCATGCAGTTCAGCACCAGACCGGCCAGCGCCGAGCCGGGCTTCATGGGGACATGGACACAGCAGAGCACTGACAGCAACCTCCTCTTCAGAATGTCCCAGCAGGTCAGTGGCATGATGTCTCTCTGTGTAGCTGTTATTTGTGTGTAAAAAAATTGTATATGTGTGTGCGTAAGCATGATTTTAATTTTTTTATTTTGTTTTATTTTATTTTTATACATATGTGTGGATGTGTGGGGGAAAAAAGGTTGGTGTAACACTTGTGTAAGCTTTGTTTGAGTAGTTTAGTGGCTGATACCCGTTGTGACAAATTTCAGCCTTCTTTGTTAAGTTTTGGAGTGTTGAAGAAAAGTTAGCATTTACAAATTGCATTAGTGAATATGCATAGGGTGAGTGTGGGAGGTTTTCATTTTGTTTTGGTGACCCTTGGTAGATTAGGCTGTGGCACACATCTAATTGACTTCATCTGCTTGTTGCTGGCGTCCTTAACATCATCATCCTCTAAAAGCAGAACAGATTCCATGACTGTGTTGAATCTACAGCTCTATAACATTGTGTGTAGTTATTGTAAAGTTCCTGTGTTGAATGCTTTTATCAGGACAGAATGTTTAAGGGAGGGGGATCGGGGTCTGTGGTGGGAGAGATGGTGAGCAGAACATTAATCATCAGGGCTGGTTTCTCTGTGCCATGCACACGCTGATACGAGCACAGGCCCCTGGACTCCCTTTGGCCAACAATGGGGGTCCATCCACATATCTTTCCAGATTCCTCACGAACTTTTTTTTTTTTGAACACGATCTGCTCTTTTTATCTGAGACGCCGATATGCGTATCGATTTAACCAGAATACCAAAAACGGATATGAATAAAAATATAGATTTTATTTCATTTTAAAAATACATATTTCGTTAAGTTTATATTTCAATAAATAATGATGTGTTATTTGTATTAAAACGTCTTACTCTGCGTGGTCGTAGTTGACTTAGAAATGCAGAATCTGAGTGAGAATAAAGATTTGAATTGTACTGATCAGTCGCGCGCTGAGCGCTGCGGCGCATCGGAGCTCCGGCGCAGGTGGATTCAGTCTTGCGCTTAAATCCTTCACGAAAACACTATGAGCTTTGAAGGGTTCTTAAGGTTTTGACATGTTAACGGCCATTCTGTGTACACCTAGGCGTTTAGTAAACAAGTCAATTACTCTAAATAGTTCCTTCTGCATTCTTGTATTATGACGCAGCTTTGAACATTTGTTAAAAAACGGGTGATTGAGTGTTTATACCGTTTATCCTTAACATAAAATGTGAGTGTCATAAGTCTAATGCAGGTTATTTGAATTTGATAGTAAATTAATCAATAATCATTGAATATAAGAATTTTATTTAAAGAGTCTGGCATGTACTGAACTTTGAGGACAGCGTAGAGTGGCTGCTATCAATTATTTTGTCAGAACAATATTGTCTCAGCTCTTCAAATGGTGTTGTGCTGCTTAAATACCATACAGAATATGAGTGCATGAAAACATTTATGATTGAATGTCAAAAAAGACAAAATGTCAAAAAAACAAAAAACAAAAAGACTATTGTTTATTATCTACAAAAATATATGAATTGCTCTGATTTTTAAAAAATGTTGCTTCATATTTAAAAAAAAAAAAGGCAGTGCAACACTTGCATCTGTTTCCCCTAAATGTGAGTTTCTGCTCATGCGTATTTTTAATGTATTTCGTATTCCAGTGTATTTTTTAAAAAGCGGCTGAAAACCTTTTTGAGCGTGTAATTTAAACCAAATGTATGCGTTTTAAGTTAATTTCAGCTTTACCTGTAGATTTACTGTTATCAATAAGATCAAGACACCTTCATCTTCAATTAATTTCCGATTCCGATTTCTTCTTCTACTTCTTCTTCTTTTAATTAAAAGTACCTGCGCATTTCCATAAATGATACTGACTCTACTGACCACGTGTAATGGTCGATATTAATATCAAAACCACATGAGCAAATATTCTGCATGCCTGTGCTGGGGTTTATTTTATGCAGCAGCCTAGTTTTGTTAATGTGGGTTTGGTTATTAATGGGTTCTAATTGCTCAATCTTGACTAATCGGCTGTAGTATGAACGAGCACTTAAAGGTTCTTCATTTGATGTGATTCATTTGACACGCGGTGCTGAAACAAGGCTGTGATCAGTTCACATGTAAACGTTTCTCTGGTGCTGAATCTGATCAGATCTCCCGTGAAACCTGTGATGCTGGTCCACCAATCTCTCTGGGTCTCTCTCTCAGCATCCTCTTAATTTGCAAAAGTTGTTATCTTGTTATTTTCCCCTGTTGCCTATTGCATTTTTAAAATAAATATAAATGTAAAATGATATTATATTGTAAATGTGTAGATTTTATATAACAACTTTCGAGAGATTTTCGTTGAAAGGAGGATCAGGCTAATACAACGGCAACGGAAAATACGTTGTAGTTATTAATGTTGTATTTATTATTATTATTATTATTATTATTATTATTATTATTATTAACATTATTTAAAAACGAATGAAACTGAAAATTAAAGATTTTTCTGCAAAGCGATTTACTAAAATCGCCAGTCTTATTTAGCAGCGAATTAATTTAATCGCCACATAAAATGTAAAGGACTGTAATTGGATCATTACTCCTAAATTTTAAGGTCTTGATGGATGAAATGAAAGACGCAAAAACTAAAAATCTTCGGGTTGCGGGTGCGACATGTCTTAGATATAGACTTAAATAGTAAAAGTAAGTGTTAACATTAAACCTAAAACAGCCATAAAAGAGCTGGCCGTTCAGTTTGTCCAAATATACAACTGCTTTAATTTAATTGAATTTAATTTAATTTATTAAATTAAATGTAGTATAATTTTCTCTTATATTTTGAGATCTGAAAACTAAACGCGGTTCGGAGGAAGGGGGGAATTACACCTGCAATTGGGCTAATTATAGGCTATGCGGTTTATGTTTTATGCTTTTTTTTTTAACATATACATAAGCCTTCACGAATGCAACTAATAGGCTACATGAACTAATATTGTCCCTTTGAGACAAAAGAACGACATTTTTTACATTATTCTACTTGCTTTTTCTTCTTTTTAAGGACTTTTTTTAGCGGTTTTCTGATCATATACGTAAGTGGTCAGTACGTAGTGCATTAGTACGTAGTTCTTTTTCTTTTCTTCTTCTTTGTCGCTCGCTCTCCTTTTTTGATCAGGTGTATGTTTGAGTATGTGTACAGGAGTGTGTATGTGTGTGTACATGTGATTATAGCGAAGTGTCTTTTTTTCCCCTCTGTGTGCTGCATGTGTGTGTGGGTGCGAGATGAAACGACTCTTGGCTGGCCTTGGTTGAGAGAAAGAGAAGGGTGGAGTGGAGGAGAGGAGAGGAGAGGAGAGTGAAAGAGGATATGTGGTTAGGGAGACACCCACCACCTTTTCTCGGCAGATAGAGCAGAGCCCAGGGCAGTGCCAATACCATCGGTACAGCTAGTGCTGACTAAGATGGAGCAGCCACAGGAAGCGTGACTGTTTCAACCTTTGGTGGCAGGAAGGTGCCTGTCACAGGGTCATTGTCAAAACCGAGGCAAATTAGATGTGCTGCTAAAATGGGCAAACCTCTTTAGTCACTGGTTTGAGCACATGTTGGAAAATGAATAAAGAAATACAGTGTTTTATTAAGCAAAGCAGCAACTGAAGGGAAAGTTACAGTTTTCGTTTGTGGACAGCTCTGCGAATTATTGCGCCACTGTAAAGAAGAGAGGCTGCTGGTTCAGAGGTCTTTGTGCTGAACGGATCTGGCTCCTGCCGTTAACTACTGACCCTGTTAAGTAATGGACTCAGTTGAGGGGAGTAATCTCACCTGGCTCAGGGATGCTTTCTTTCCTAATTCCTCTCGCTTTCCCTGACAGACAGCCTCTTAATGTTTTCAAGGAGAAACTGGAATGTGGAGGAAGCGGAGAGGGCGGGGAGAGGATCAGAGAGAGAGTGGTAAACTTATTTCACTGTTTTTGTGGTAAAGCGAGAGTGCTTGCTGGCGTGTTTTATTGTGGAAGTCAAGAGTTACAAAAAGGTGCATGTAGAGGTGATGAGAAGATGAGAGAGAAAAGGGCGAGATATGTTTGGCGACTGGATACGAGAGTTCTGTACTTTTTCAGTGTGTGTGAACGTGTGTTTATTATGGCCGTACATAAGCGATTCATGCCAACTATTGTGCTGCCTACACCTCTGCCTACATCTCTACTGCCGAAGCGATTTGCTGGAGGTATTGTTGTTTCTGCCCTGACAAAACAAACAAACAAACAAACAAATAAACAAACTATTCAGTATTTCCCATTCCATTTAAGAGATTACACAATTAGTGTATTAATCAATATGCTACAGTTATGGCTTTTTATAAACATGTTGTTTATAGCGGCTTCTGTGTTAAATTGGTTTTAATATTCATGATTTAATTCCCTCAATTTCACTGTTTACAAAGCAGTGTTAGAATATTAAGCTAAAATGCTCTTGAGAAAATCACTATACTCTGTTATTGCGTTTTGAACATTCTTAAAAAAAAAAAAGATTGTTTTCTTTCTTAAAATTAGATGTCTGATATTGTATTATCTAAAACCCCAGTTTTTGCACTCTTTTAAGTTGTTCTCAAATTGCGTTCTTATTCTTGCTTTCTTTTTTGCATTTTTGTTAATCTTTAATATTTCAAAGCGAAGCGATGAAGAGAGGGAGCGAGTAAAAGTGTGGGACATAAGCAGGTTGTTTTTGGGGAAGGGGAAGTGGTCCCTGGTGGGTAGAGAAATTCACTCTTCTGTGATACTGGCTTGCAGCCAGTTTGGAGGCAGATTCATCAGCACTTCACAACGGGGACAACCTCCCCCTCCCTCAACCCCCAGTCCCACACTGAAAAGCACACAAATCGATCCAGTTAAGATTTTCATTCAGCTTCACTAAAGATTTGGTTGCTATCTTTTCTTTATTCTCTGGAGCGGTGAGTGGATATGAGTAGGTGTTTGAGATCTGTGTGTTCCTTGGGCTATGATCAATAGCTGACACTGGGCACATCACTCACATGCTCGTGCAGTGCTTCTTCTCTGCTCTCTGTCTGTCCTCAGGGGTGACACGGCCACTCACATGTTCGTTTTGGAATATATTTCTGGAGTGTCAGAAAACGGAGCAATACTGTCTCCAGTGTAGCATAGAAGAGAAGAGGTGATGTTGCGCTCTCTGTGGCGACACATGGACACGGCCATTGCCATAGACATAGACATGCTAAAAATGTCAGACCAACTGCTCTGCTCTTATCAGGATGATGAGTGCTGAAATGAGTGTTGGTAGCTGTGTCTTCCCATGAGTAAATGCAGATTACATTGTTAAACACTTGACACAAATAGAAGCCGTTTGAAACTATTGCAAAATGTTGAATAATTATTTTTAATAGTGACAACACTTTGCATTGATCCCCTTCATTAAAGCCAAATTTATATTTGTGAAGTAATGAATGTAAAACAATTCTTTAACCACTCAAATAAAGGATAGCAAAGAAACAGATGTCTATATTTGCTTAGTTTATAAAGTAGTTTCAGCTGGTTTTTGATGCACCAGTACTCTGTAGTGTTCACATGCAAGTGCTACATTAAAGAGCTGTTTCTACCTGATTCAACACATAAAAAACTTGTTTTTTGTTATATATTAATGCATTTACAGGCTGTTTTAGTGATATTTAATATGTTTAGATTTTTTGAGGGGAAAATATAAATTTATTAATTTAGGTGCAACATTTTTTTCCAGTGTATTTTTGGTCTTTGTCAAGGTAGTCAAAGCTTTAAAAAGTTATTATTATTTTTTTTTAACATAAGGGAAGTCCTGGTTAAAAGGGAAACTGCTGTTTCAATAGTCTTAGAGTCAGGATGTCACCACCCCCGGCGTAACGGTAATGAGGGGACATTACCATCATTCTGCGTCTTGTTAGTTCCCCGAGCGCCTGACACAATCAGAATGCAGCAGCTGCCCTTCAGACCTTAGAGATCTGAGAAAGAGAGAGAGTGTGTGTGTGTGTGTGTGTGTGTGTGAGAGAGAGAGGCCTCTTAGACCTCATCTAGAGACAGATCTGATAGGCGAAACCTAGGGGACTGCAGATGAGACACCCTGTGTACCTCCATGTAAATATAAACTGATTCACACAAAAATTTGCATGAAAATTTTATTAATAGTTGTGAATATATTTAAATGTATTTTAAATGTATATTTCAATCTATTCAACAGACATGTGGTGCTATTTACATTGCTGCGTAAAGTAACATTTTAGTCATAAGTGTGGCAAAACACTAAGAATGATGCAATTTGGATTTGCTACACTTCTGCTACACTTAAGAGTAAATGTTCGTAAGTGTTAAGGTCTCAGTTCCTAAATTATTTAAGAGTGAGCAGAGGTATCATAACCTAGTTAGGAGTAGAAAGATGGCTGCGTTATGAACACAGGGGCAGAGACCAGACGTTTTAAAACAAAGAAAGAATGCATTGGAATGATATGATGAGAGTGAAAGTTTCATTTAATCATTTATAGTCTTTTTTTTTAATTTGCTGATTACATTGAATAAAAAAGATGAAATGATATAAATTAGATAAACGCAGATACATAGATTTAACTTGATCTTGATCTGCACATCCTGTATTTATCAGTATTGAATAGAAAAGCATCTGATAAACAGAGACGATTTTCAGGTTTCCCACTAACCATACTACTGCCGCCGCCACTGTCTGCGCCTGAGAGCTTTAGTCCCGGAATGCCGGTAAGAGGTTCCATTATGATTTACAGTTGCTCTAACAAGAGTCAGTTAGAGTCACTGGAGTCAGTTATCAAGTCCTCTGAGACCTTCACTGGTATGGAGTTATGCCACGTCCAATCCAGAGAACACCTGCCCTTCCGTAAAGGTCATTCAAATCAGACAGTCAGACCCCAAAGCCTGCTGAGTGTTTTCACTTTACCACTGGGTTTCATCTTTAACTCTGGGACGCTGCAGTTAGTCTCACATTTCATCTTTACGCCACCTGAGATCCTGAAAAATTATGCTCTTCAAGCTCTCACATGATATTATTATCACTTTTAACATATTTAACAGGTGTGAGAGTCTTACATCTGGTGATGTAAGGCCAATCATCTGTCAGCACCCCCAGTGATTGATCAAGTCACAAATGTTCATTTCTTGTCTAATCTGTGCAGATATGTAGGTAAAACCAAACGCTTAAAATATTTTTTTCTTTCTTTTTTATCTGCAGCTAGAATATCCTTAGATATTGTTCAAGTACATTTTTAGGAAACAATTTTTTTCTGATAAGTGTAAGATTAAAACAGTTATGGGATATCAATTTTAGCAATTACATTTAAATTCTGAACAACAAGACCAATTTTACTTTAAAAACCGCATGCACTGCAGTTATTCAGTAAATCTGTAAACACACATAAACAAATTATCTTACAAAACTAAACAATCCTACTTGTTTGAGAGCAATGAACAATAAGTAAGACTACAATATTTTTGAAAAATGTGCATCCCAATGATAATAATGGGGAACATGGGCCATAAAATGAGAGCATGACTTTTCTCTCTTTGCTTTTTTTTGGAGGGGATTGTTGCCATTGCCACTGGCTCATTCAGAGGCCGCTATCTTAAACAGCTAAGAGGGCAATTTCTCCCATCAACAATACACAGACTAGAAAATCACACTCCCCTCCTGCAGGAAAGAGTCTCTCATTTTCCATTTTGCTGTTTGGTTTGACTGTGTCACCATAATTTTATCTAATATTGTGGCGGATTTACCATTATTATTATTTTTATTACTACCTTCCACCATTATTACTTTTGTAGTTACATATGTCCGCAGATAATGACAGTAATTTCAGTTCCTCACAGTGGTTTTCCTCATTAGTGACACAACACTGGTGTTGTTGAGCACAGGAAAATAAAGCACTCAGTCCAAGTCATATAAAAATGGCAATACTGATGCAAAGAAAAATGCTTTATTTGGCTGTTGAACTGACATTCTTGTGTTTATTCTTTGATATTTGTTCCTAAAGACTAATGCCAGGTATAAAGTCACCACTTATTAAAAAAATATGAATAGAGTTTAGATTTGAAATAAGCTGTACAGGAGTGACAATGATCACTACATTTCACAGTTAATCCATTTTTGCAAGTTATTCTTTTCATTCAGTAAGTATTTGTAATTTTACATAAAATGTGTGAACTTTAACTTATATCAGATACATGGATATTTAACACAATACTGTATGAGACGTATAAAAAAAAGAGGCAAAAAAGCTGTTCCCTTACTCCCCCTTTATCGCCATCAGAAAGTTGCATATCAAAAGAAATTTACTGAGCATGTAAACATTTCTTTGATCTTTGATCTCTGAAATACCTCTGTTTCATCTGTGCTTTTCTGTTTTACCCGAAGAATTATGGCCAGCTTTTGTAGAAAACGTCGATATGCGAGTGTGTGTGTATAAGTGTGTGTGCAGGCTTGTTCTGTCATCAACCACAATGGCAATCAACTAGAGGCATATTTATATTTAAATATATTTTGTACTAGAGGCATATTTATATTTAAATATATTTTGTACTAGTGTGTTTTGTAGCTCTAGGTTTTAGGGAAAATGCTTTTCTTGCTTTACTTTAAACTGATACAGCCCAGATTGTGGAAACACACAGCATAGACATTTATGAGGTATATCTCAGGATCATTCCACTTCGTGCAGATACCGCTGCACAGTAAAAAGTGATAACCTGCAATTGTTACGTTTTATATATAAATATATATTTGTTATTAGAAATTAATGCATAGCACTTGGTTCAGTTAAATTATTATTATTATTATTATTTTTTTGCAGTTTAGAAACACTTTAAATGGAATGCTTTGTGTACTTAACTCATGTCTCCCAAATTAATTTATTTTGTGATTTCAGATGGGAATGTTTGGGTAGCATTGACACAATTTTCATATGCATTTTAAAAATCATCAAAAAGGCACATCTTCTAGAGCATGTAAATTTGTGCATGTTAAATAATCAAATTAGATATAATGCCTAAAAAGTCACAGGGCCATGGTTCACAGATGCACAGCAGATGTGATTTAGGGTGGGTTTATTGTCATATATTGAGCGGTACTGCTCTTGCTTCTCTCCAATCCATGGTGTCAATTAAAGCTCAAACAAACTCATTTGCTCTTGTGATAGACTCCAAATGAAGTGGCCAGTGTATCTAGGCAACCAAAGAGGTCAGAGTTCCCTGTCCTTATCAGGAGCTGCTGACTGTAGCAGAGTGGAGACACTCTCTGATAATAGCCCTGTTTTCAGCACAAAAGAGGATCGGGGGTGTATGTACATTTTTTTTAGCGTTCACCTTATTGCCGCCTACATGTTTTTTTTTTTTTTATTATTGTTGTTGTTTTTTTAGAACATGTCACAACTGAGTACAATAATAGAATGTTTTGTTGTAACGTTATTTTTCTTTAAAGATTGACCAGTGATGATATCCAAAAGAATATTTTAATATTTTAGATATATTAAGAATAAAATGCGAATTCCTGTTTGCTTCAGGGAGTGGGTAGCGCTTCGCATCGCATCGACCCATGCGGATAAATCCGTCTCACGTTGCGTGAGATGTACATGGGCAGTTAACAGTAGGCAAGCCTTCTGTTATTTCAGCACTATTGATTTGCACCCATTCAACAACTATTACACGATTCAAGGAGTGGGGATTATAATCATGTGAAGTGAAACTCTATTTCCAGGAGCATATGTGTGGGAGAGGTACATTATCTGGTCTTAAAGTCAATTGATAATACCCATGGCATAGAGGGGATTACAGATAGAGGATGCATTTAAAAGTTTAAAATGCTGTCTGATCAGCTAAAGGAAGTGTAATTCCTTTCTGGTTGAAAGCGTTAATAGCATCACCGGTAACGGTATCCTCTGTGAAGTGAGGGCTGAAAAAACACTATGCACGTCTTGTCTGTGTCCGTGCGGGTGTGTGCAAGTGTGTGTTGTTTAGAGAAGAGTGAGCACATAAAATAAAGTGCCCAGAGGTTGCTTCTGGCATTTTGTGGTCACCAGACACTTGTCATAACTCACAAAGAATAAAAAAGCAAGGAGGGGGAACTGTGTGTGTGTGTGTGTGTGTGCATGCATTTGTCAGAGGGGTTGGGAGCTCCTGTCTCAGTACAACTCATATCGCGTACCAATATTTGATCTCCACTCATTAGAGTGAAGAAGGGACCATCAGGCCTCTGAACACGCTGTGTCTGTAGTGCCATGAATGCACACGCACACAGACGCAAATACGCTCCCCCTCAACCTCATTTCATGCACGACACTCCTGAGGTAGTTTGGGGAATAGAAAATTGCTTTCTAAGGAAGGCTCTGGCCAATTAAGGCCCTGACCGTATTGAATGTCAAGTGTTAATTTAGGTTGTCTCTCCTGTGACCCCCCCTCCCCCCTTTACTAGTAGTTGAGCTGGCAGGGGTCTTCAGATGAGCAAATACATGTGAGGTAAAAGTTGATTGCCTGAAGGACCTCGGGTTTTATGTGTCATAGACAAGTGGCAAATGTGTTCTCCTTCCAGCGTTTCCCCTCCCCACCTCTCTGACACCCCTGAGGGACAGAGAGGCAGGATTAACTGTACTGCAGCGATAAGAATGGGCGGTTTACTTTGGGGAAAAGACGAGTGTAATCACCTCACGGGCAGTATGGAGGGTTGAGGATGGACTCTCTCTCTCTCTCTCTCTTTCTCTCTGTCTTGGATACAACTTTGCTGACTTGTCCTGTAGTCTAGACAAATGACTTCAAGAGTAAAGGAATTCTGTGACACAAAGACTGTGTTTTCATTTATGGTTTGTTTTTTTTTTGTTTGTTTTTTTTCATACAAAAATGTAAATGTAAACATATGTGCATACAAACTTACTGCACATGCATAATTTATTATTTGTAGCCAATGAGACGTAGCTGAAATGAGTTTAAATAGCAGAATACAAAACTGATGCAAACTCTAAGATTGTTGGTGTGTAGTAAGAGAATAGAGCTTAAGGAAATGAATATTCAAATTTAAATCCTTTCAAAATTTTCAAAATTCTAGAGGAGACATATGTGAGAATGTATATCTTATTAAAGCTATTGTTCCATTACCTCGACTTACTCATATTGGCCAGTGCACATCTAAAGTGGTGAATGGATGCATTTTTAAAGCCCCTTGTATATTCTTACACGACAGACACTTGGTCTTAATGGCTTTATTATCATCATTGTGAAGCAGAGGCCTGCTTTCTTTAAAGGTGCAGTCTTTGGTGTTTTGCTGTCTGTGTAGAATAAATGTTAATGCATTTTTGAGATTCAGCGCACAGCTAATTCACACAGCCCAACGTGCCTTAGACCTGAAAAAGGCCTCTGGCTACATTTGTTACTAGAAGGAACCAGCATGAGCTGCGTTCTCTGATCCACATCACACAGACAAGAGGGAACATGTTCTTGTTTTGAAATTGAATACATAAGAGTATTGATAAAGGTCTTGTGTGTGTTATTACTGCCTACAGCTGCTGAATAGAGTGGAGGAACATCTCAAGGGGGTGGTCTCTTATTCACATTAACAGAAAAAATATTTATAATAATAATAGTGATACAAATCTAAATTATACTTTCACACTTGAAAACCAGATGGGCCACACAAATGATGCAGGCTATCAAACAAGTAAATAACTAACAATGACAAAAAAAAAAAAAAAACATGTAAAAATATAGATGCCTCAATAGGAGTCTGAAGTCTGAATTAGGGAATAAGGGACAATACCGCATGATAGACAGATGATCACAACCTTGTGTCCCCTTTACTGTGACCCCACCATGCTTCTTTTGTCCCTGATTTCAGTCAAAAGAGCTGTAGACTACAAAGAAGGAGAAAAGAAAAAGGCTAACTTCTCCTTTCTTATTCTCTTTTCTCTATGTCAGGATTTCCTAAAGTGGTGTGACATAAATGGGCATTTTGGGGATAAAATCATTATGTCATTACTCACTCTCATGTCATAGAAACCAAAAAGAGAGATGTTGAAAAATGTTATGCTGGTCTTCTCCATACACAGTCTGTAGAGACCACAGAAGTCAGTTCCAGAAAGGAACACAAGAACAAATATTAGAACTTGTTGTCTGTACAGCTCATGCATTGTGTTTAATAAACCATACAAATGGTTTATATTAACAACCGGCCAAAATGTTTCAGTCAATATTTACCGGAAATCTCTTTGCATACATGGTCAGATTAAAAATAAATAAATAATAATAACAATAATTGTTGCACTGATGTACAGCACAGCACCACATTCTCACAAATGCCAAAAAAGTTAACCTAGCAGAACTTAGAATGCACATTAAAAGTTCACTTTAAAAGTTTCATTTTAAAATTTTGAGAGCTGCAGCAGAAGACATTTTCATTTCATATTCAGTTATGAAATTAGAAAAAAAAAACACTTCTCTCAAACCACCCTGCCACAATTTAGAATTTCTTCAAAAATTGATCAAATGCAGGTTAAGACCATTACTGATCAATTGCAGCCAAATACATTTTTTTCACCTGCAGTGCACACCCTCATAAACCAATAAAAACCAATAATATCCACGTACATATATTAAAGTTTTTTTTGGTTCATAATGTCTTGTTACTTGTCTATCCTAATTGTATTAATTACTTAGCATGTTATTTGAATACTGTGTTACTGATATTTGTTATTTTAATATTGAAATGTAAATTTTGTTGTATTGTAAATCTTTTTATGATTATTACTTGTTTTGTAAAGATTTGGCAACACTGTATGCAAACACAATCATACCAAATGAGTACTGTAAATTAAGAATAACTCTCTCTGTTCCTGGATCAAAGACTTACATACATGATACTTTTATGATTTTTCTTTCTTTGTGCCATGCAAAAAAAAAAAGAAGTACATTCTTTAAAATGTCTTTAGAATTATGTATTTCACAGAAATTTTCAGCACACAGGTTTGGTAAGACATGAGGGTGAGTAAGTAATGACAGAATTATCACCCACTAAAACATTGTAACTTTTATAAAGAAGAAAGATTTGTGTATATACATCCAAACATACACACAGAGAGGCTTTCTGAATGTGATGTGTTGGGAAAGTACTTGTCAAGTGGCATTGATTTGTTAAAGTGCTGAATTAGCACAGTACGCCAGCTGCCACCGCCCGCTCACTGTTGTGCTGCCGTGGGCTCATTTTCTCCTTAACAACTCTTTCCCATTTCCCCTTAGCCCCTCTTTTGCGCTCGCTCTCTTTCCCTCTCTCTCTCTCTCTCTCTCTCTCTCTCTGTCAGGCCACACACACTCTCTCTTTAACTCTCCTTAATTCTGTCTTACACACACACATATTGCAGACACACCTCAGCTGTGACCCATAGCAAACCCAGCTTCTCCCTGTCTTGAGGACACACAACCACACCCACATAAACACTTACGCAATCTCCTGGGGAGGAAAAAAAATCACTTCTGTGTAGTAGTACATCACCATGTTGAGTCCATCAACTTTAGATAGAGTTCTTCCTTTTAAACCCCTCTACAGTAGTTGGATGAAACTAGGGAAATAATTAGGCTAACTCAGGGTAACCCCGGACAGTATCTGTTATGCCAGGATCTAGTGGAATCTGTGTCTCCCAGCTGTGTCTGACAATGACTAGGAGTTGTAGTCGGTCAGAATAGGATTTTGGCTGCACTAAGAGTCCACATTTTTATTAGGTAGCCAAAGTGTTCCATAAGCAGTTCCCAAGGTTCCCTTGGAGAGAGTGGCTGAGTCATATCCAGACTGTGTCAGGCCACACACAGTGGCAATAGATTTACCATGAGCTCAGTTCAGCTCAGTTCACAACTGCATTCAAATATTATTAGAGTGTACTTAAGCCACAAAATAGAAATTTGCTGATGAGTTACTGGCATGGCTTAGAAACAGTCTGAAAATTTGGGGTGGGGGATAAGGGTTTACTTCCTGTCAGCACCTCAGCTAAGAAACAGTGCCAAGCATAGCTTGAATATGACTTCAGCATAACCATTTTCTTAAAAGGTGGTATAGTCTGTGATACAGTGGAGCAGGCTGTGATACAAAAAACTAAATAAACTAAAAAATTAAGTATCTTAATAAACCAGTTTTATTCAAGACAAAAATTGTATTTAATATATCTAAGTTAATCTAAAAGTGAGTTTAACAATTGCAAGTTAACATGTTTTATGCTGATGTCTGAGCTTTAATACAGTGTAATTTTACATATCAATGTATTTCTGTTTCTGTCAATGGCTTTACAGCTCTGGACCATATTTACACCTTTTCCAAGAGGTGCAGATGTTCTAGTGACCCACTGGCCACTACTTACTGTAGCTGTAGTGACTGTGTTTTGGACTGTGTGTTTCAGTGGGAGACTGTTTGTTTTTAGGATGTTAACTTAGCCTAAATACCCTCCATCTGCTGACCAGTTTGTGACCTCTGCACTCATAAACATACAGTATATAGAGCACAGTAAGCACTGCTAGCTGACATTAGTTGTACTTTTTGCTTCCTTCCTTGTGTCTCTTCTCTTGCTTTTTATTTTTTCATGCGTTTTTATTCTCTTTCTTCAATGGGTAGAGTGACACCCCTCCCCCAACCAGCATTTCCCTAGTGTACTGTGTGATTAGACACTGAAAGGTTGATGCCCACTTGCTCTGTCCACAGCTCCCATAAAACACTCAATAAAGCAACAATCTAGAGCTTGATAGCACTAATAGAAAAACTCAATTCAGTGTAGAAGTACCCTCCAGAAACAGCAGGGAAATGCATAACTTCCTAAAATAAAAACGCTTTTTTCTACAATGTGTGCATTTTTTTATTTGTGTTTATTTGTATTATTATGGTTTTAGTAAAGTAATATTTAAGGGGGGGGGAATGTTTGTGTTTGAGTGTGTTTGCAGTGTCTTTGCATGTGCTAAATAGATGGGGTGGTGACTGCTGAAAAAAAAACATGCATTACAGGACTGTTGAGGTCAGCCAAACAATCCCTAGATCAGTATGTGAGCGTGAGCAGTATGTGAGCATCTCTCTGTATGCTGTGTGTGTGTGTGTGAATGAGTGTGACAGTAGGTGGAGACAGTCACCGGAGGAAGTCAGAAATGGCCCCTTTGCAAACTCAGCATGTATGAGGCTTTGTGTGTCTCTTTCTCTGTTTCGCCGCCTTTTTTCTGTGCTTTTCCCGTCAAAGGCAGCCAAGCAGAGCCAGAAAAGCAGTTCCTTGGCAGGGCCTAATGGCAGTATGATGTAGTCTGTTGTGACTAGTGCATTCCTTTCAGGTTAAACCAGGGAAATTGCATTGTGTTCAGATTCCAAGTCGCATGAATGTTTTATTGCCACAAGAGTGTCAAAGGTCCTTGTCTGGGCCTCAGGAGAATGGCAGAGGAAGCCTTTGACTGAGCACTTCAAATGGGAGAGAGAGACATGAAAACACTTGGTTGAACAAATAGCAGAAGGTGAGGCTAATAGACAGTGGCACACACTAAGAGGGATTTCAGTCCCTTTAAACTGTGACTTTTAAGAAAAATACATATTCTGCGACAATACTAGCTGAAGAAAATTAGACAAGACATATGCAGAGAGGTGGAGAAAACAGAGGAACAGAGGATTTTGGCTGCCTTCTCTGTCCCTCCATCTCTCTAAGAGTCTGTGTGTGTGTGTGTGTGTGTGTTTACTATGTGTGAGAGTGCTCAAGTGCGTTTGAGGCATTGAGTAGGTGTTTGCTTTTGGCAAGTTCCTGAGAAGGGCTGGAGCATTTTGAAAGTGGGATGTGTGGTGGGGGTACGGACCTGTTATCTGCACACCACTGACAGGAGGGCCATCGCTCCCAATGGTACCTCGTGTTACCGCTTGTACTCCCTCATTCTTGATGTTGTAACCTAACCTGAGAGGACCAAGGGAGGCAGAGGGTGAGGACGAAGAGAAAACGAGGCCCAGATTAGGGAGTTTAAAATGGGAGGTATTAGTGCTTTAAGAGATTTCCCTATCCAGTGTGTCACTTCCAGTCTTACTTTTTCTCACGCTACAGAGTGACTTTGAAACCAAAGTTTATTATTATTATTATTATTAATGATTTAGTATGTTTTATTTTTTTTAGTTCAGTTCAGTTATTTTACATTGGTCAATAGCATAAGATAGAAAAGAAAGAAATAAAGAAATAAAGAAGGGAAACTGCCACCAAGTTATTGCAAATGTCCTCTTTTTAGAAATAATAATTATACAAAAATAATATAAAATATAAGCATAAAATAATCAAAATTAATTTAAATGCAGAAGTGAAAAACTAATCATTACATATGTGAATTAAAATGTTGCATATGTGAATTCCATTTTAAAGACTACATATCACCATACACTTTTTTGTTACTGAACAAAAGAGGTCTTGAGCTAAGCACTTGATTTCCTATAAACTCAGTAAAAGTCTTTGTTCACAAACCTTGTCTTAGTAATGAAAATGGCATGCAATGACAAAATATTATTATGAGAATTTGTATGCATTTTCCGTAAAATGTGGTTCTAAAAAAAATTACATTTGCCTATGTTTTTGCAGGCACTGAAATGTGCAACACTGATGTATTTACCACATCTTTAAATACAATACTGATGTATTTTCAGCATTTTAATGTACAATAATGCATAGGGTATTACATTTTATTAGCCTATATTCAGCTGTCATATCAATAGCATTGTTTTAAATTGAATTTTTTAATGAAGCTTACAAATTTACATAAAGCTGCAGTCCATATCTTTTTTCAAAATTGTGTTAAAAAACAAAAAAAACAAAACATATATATATATATATATATATATATATATATATATAGCAAGTACACTCTGAATCCATTTTTCAAACTGTGTTTTTGGCTTGTCCTGAATCGCTACGGTAGATCTACAGTACTGTGCAAAAGTCTTAGGCCACTAGTATTTTCAATTACAAAAAATGGTTTTGTTTCTATCTTCTGCAGTAGTGTGTCAGTTGGAAATATCAGTTTACATTTCCAAACATTTTTTCTTGGGCAGATAATAATCTCACTGCATTATTACATTAATGTCTGACTTAAAACCATTTTTTGTTGGTGAAAATACTAGTGGCCTAAGACTTGCACAGTACTGTATAATAAGTGTTTATATTCAGACCATTTAGGCTTGTTCTGATAGGTACCGCTGCGGAGTAGCACGGTACCTGAGTGACTCGTCATAGACATAAACAGAGACATGCAGGACCTATTAACCGATAGAGCACCAAAAGTTACGGACTGCAGATTAATATAAAATGACATTTCGTTCTGTGTGATTTCTGCTGCCAGCTTGTGTAGAAAAATACATAATGTTAAACAGGATACTTTAAATCCTTAAATGACTAACATTTCTGCAGTTTAACCATTATTAGGCAATCAAGCAGATTAATATTTACTTTGTGTTACGTTATCTCTGACATGCTCTGAACTATAAAATACAGTTGAATTATTAAATGCACTAAACTTGATAATATTTAGTGCTATGCTACAATCTGTATTGTTAAAAGCGCTATATAAATAAAATTTATTGATTAATTGATTTTATCAACTGAACCCAACCAAAAATATTTTAGCCCACTGGAATGTGATTTTTACTGGGAATCTCCGTGAAAAGCAATTGGGTGAGGTTGTATTGTATTGTAAGTACATTTTTTGCTTAAAAAAGTAAAAGTTATGTACTAATACAAATGATGAGGTGATGATATTTAAAGTATAACAATGTTTGAAGGTCCTTTGTCCAGCTTAGTATGAGTGACCAAGCTGATGTGTTTTAATGTGTTGTGAATTATTTATTTATGCTGTTGCATCTCTTCTGCTCTGACCATGGGTTGTTTTTTTTTTTGATGAAAATAAATCTTGTTTGTGTGTGTTAGCTAATAAGATGAGTTGAATTATCCCACCTACACCAATATACACACACCAAAGCTTTCCTGTGTCCAAATGCACATATGGTTAATCCGGCTCTGCCAACACACTGACCCGTATCAACATCATTCTCTCTGTTTGCAGTATGCATTTGCTCATGCTGCTGCATATAGCAGTTCATGGCTAATTAAATTAATTCACATGCCTTTAATGACTTATTGCCATCTATTTTTAATGGGTGGTACATATCAAAGAGCATTAAGTATATCACATCTCAGCAGAGTCGCATAGAGAGTGTTTGGGCTCATGCAATCTCGTTGCGGGTTTCACGGCTGAGCTGAGTGTTAACACATGTCCACAGCAATATCATTATTATAATTATGTTACACTATTTTCCTCTCTGACTGACTCTGCGTTGGTAATTGTGCTTATTGAGCTATTTATATTAAAAGGGATTTTGTGTCTAGCCTAGAAAATGATGGAAAACAAGATAAAGAAAGTGCCAAAAATTGATCGTGTGTATTTGTTTTTTCTTTCTTTTTTTATGATGATTACAGTGAAGCATTTGGCTAATGGGTTAGTGGGAAGAGGCCCACCAGTTTGTGATGAAACATCTTTTCTCTTTGGGCCTGCTTGGTTTAGCATTATCCTGCCTCCTTGTTGGGCCCACCAAAACCAGGCATTTCAAACATTTTTATGCATCTGAAACATCTCTCATAATTAATATATATTTCATGCTCTGTCTAACCATTCCGATAAAATGAAATATAAATATTTAAGATGGTGGATCACTGAAGATGTTTAACGCTTTTTTTCTAAACACGGACACGGACAGTACAATAGCTGATCTTTTCCCCTCTTTCTGGTAATTGTCTTTTGTGCCCCTGCGAAGGCTTTACATATGTTAATGACAAGATTACCTGACTTTTGTTTAAGCACACTGATCTACAATGGGTCTCAGAGCAACAAAGCAAAGTCGCATCCCACAAGCCTGATGCAATAAATAAATATATAAACAAAATGAAACAAATACATAAATAAATAAAACTTTCTTTGCATTTGCATTTAGCTTACAGGATCTCCTCCTCTCAATGTCAGACTCATTGGGGTTCCGTGTTTAAGTCCATTTCTATAAAAAATTAAAGACCGGGTTTCCTGTAATTAAAGGAGTGGGTGCATCTGTTCAGACTCTGCAGTGCTTTAATTAGCCCTGATCAGAGTTGTTTTGTGATGACAGCACAGTGCAAACACACTGGCACCACACAGCAAGGGGCAACAGGCCATGGAACTACACATATGTATGCACCAATACACACAGCCACACACCCTTAAGAGAAAAACAGGGGGCTTCTCTTCGTCTTTCCCGGTTGCAGAATTATCTTCATTGCTATCCATTTATTGATCTGTCTCTTACTCATATGTAATTCTCTCCATCTGTCTTCTCCTCTCATCTAATCTGCGCCAGCTCTTAATGGCTGCTATTCCCGCCATGAACAAGATAGTAATGTGCCCCGGTAGCTGTTATGATGTGAAATGACCCTATTGATTGCTTACCCTGCTGACAAAGAAGGTGGCAGATACCACTTATTACTGTTAATGAGGTGCAGAATGCCTTAAGTGAGTCCTCAGTCAGAACATTGACAATAGCACTGCAGCAGCTCGTTAGTGATGGGGACAGTAATCAGCTCTGCGTGGAAAAGAGAAGGTGTTGCAGATGGTGCACAATGACTCTGGTTTTGTGTTTTGCTCTGGAGGTTAACATGTCCGCTCAAAATGTCACACCAAAAAAAAGGAGAAAAATTCATAATTTCTACTGTCAGAATAATGTGCAGATTATAAAAAATATGTATTTTTATGGATTCTTAAACAGCTTGTCACTGTGACAAGGCATCTCTCTTTGTCATCATCACCTCTCAAGGGACATCTGTGAGATACATTACAAATATTAGTTTTCTGAAACTAATCACGATTAATCAAGCAGAAGTTGACTACATTTGAAATGCGATTTAAAAAAAATCTATCAAGCTATCAATTTTACATTTATTTATACATAAACTTTTTTTTTCATATATATCTAGGCCCTTCAGTAAGTAGAGAACAGAATTTAATAATACAATTTATTAAACACTAAATTCTAAATTAAATAGAGATAAAGCTTAAAACTAAAAGGTTTTCTCTCTTTATATAAGTCCTGCTGAACTTGAAGATTATTGATACTACAGCAAACACTGCCATATTTATCCGTGCAACGGAAGAGCACACACTACGAGCACAGTAAAACAGCAGACAGGAGTGGGAAATCTGTTTTTACTGACATAATGGCAGTAGTGCCATGTTCTCTTTCAATACTATTTGATTTCATCCTTCATTTTTATTTATTCCTTCTCTTTCTAGCTTGTACTTTTGAACAATGGCTGAAACTTGAGTGCTTCATGGATATGTTTGCTTTTTTTAAGATGAATCACTTGATGTATTCCCCAACTGTAATATAAAAGCGTCTGCAAAATGTAAATGTTCACTGTTGTTCACAGTTCTATGCAGAACCTGGCTTTGGTAATGTTTCTTCTTTTGTCATCTAAATATAATTTACAGTAATTATGTAATAGATTAATTATCCTACATTTTATTTGTAAAATATGGTAGTTCACATACTTTTTTTTTCAGATCATAACCGATCGGAGAGTTTTAAAGAGAAGGTGCTCATTTTCTCTCCTTCTACTCTGTCTTTTGTCTGTGCCTTTTTTTGTAATCTGTGAGTGAGAGTTGGAAAAATGTGACTCTCAGTTTTGGAGCTGTTGATGAACCCGAATGGAGAATCCTGTTACACGGAACAGTCCCTTACCACACCGCAACGACAGCACTTCCTTGCCAAATGACTTACTCAACCATTAATGGAATGCAGAATGTCATTGTTCATATTTCATAATTAATCATATCCAGCCTTGCAGCTTGTTTTTTTTCCCTTTCCTTTTTGTAAAAGCGGCATTTTCTGTTGTGGAAGCATTTAAATCCAGAGGAGCAGTTGACTGTGTCCTTTACCATTAAAGGAACCGTACACACACATGTAATTTATCTCAGATTTTTAATAGAAGCCAGCACAAACCACTTGTAAATACTAGATCATGTCCCTGTCACTCTCACCACAAACATGTTGATCAATATCATCCGCTTGCAATAACAGAACAGTTTAATATATTGCTTGTTTGTCTGTTTTGCAAATGAATAAATCCATGACTTATTGAGTACTGTAAGGCTCCTGATATATTTTAGCCTGGGCAGGGTTAGAGAGGGAAGAGAGAGGCTGTGGGAACAGTCAATACTTTCATATGTTAGGTGGTGAAATGAATGACCCAATCATCTTCAAAAGAAAGCTTGCTTTAAGGAGTTCCATATCCACTGATCAATGCATTTCTCATAATCTGTATCCATGTCTTTTATAGCGAAGACCTGAACAACCTCTTCTTGTTAACATTAAAATGTATTTCACAAATGCATATACATAGAATTACACACTTTTTAAATGGCAAGTAGACCAGTTGTACACTATTGTACACATATATTTATATATATAAAGCTTATTCTTATTCCGTTGGGTGTGATCCAAACCAGCGAAGAGCACACAATGAAATGGAAAGAAAGAAAGTTGGATTCAATTTAAGTGATTCCTTCTGCATCCATGCAAATTAAAACTTCATTATTAACCTGGTGCTGCACTTCTCTGAAGTGTTTCATTAGAAAAATGAAAAGAAGTCTGGGAAAAAAATCAATAGCATCTGAAAATTAAATTAGCCATTTTTGGTGCATCAGACAAACACAGGTTTGCACATTCAGTGGTTTTATATTATGCTTGGCAAGATGTTTTAGAGTTTACAAGTCTTGGCATAATTCTGGCGCATTTTCCCCTTAACAAGCTCAGGTCAAATATATGTTAGAAGTAGAGGAAAATTAACCATAAACTTCACCTAATGTATACCTTGTGTGGTACACACAATATTCATCAATGATTAGCATTTTGAGAAGAGACTTTAGCGGGTCATAGCATATCGTACCTATTATGTAAGTTATATTTCCTTGTGCAAAAATTCTGAATTTTTTCAGATTTTTTTCAGTATTTTTTAAAGGATTTTTTCCAGTATTTTTTGTCATGTACAAGCCCTGAATAATTACATGTTTTTTTTAGAACATTATAAAATGTTAAATTGTATTTCTTATCAAATTTAATATGTGACATTTGAGCAGATGCCACCATAATAGACTAATTTTCAAGTTAAATTCTATGTTCAAGTGTTATTAATTTAAAACCTGCCAACACAAATTACCCCTTTGTCTCAAGAGCAAGTGACTCTTCAGCTGAAGTGAGAGATTAGAGGGTATGCATGTGTGTGTGTGAGAGAGAGAGAAAAAGAGAGAGAGAGAGAGAGAGAGAGAGAGAGAGAGAGATACACTGCAGTCCCTGAACATCTGGCAGCATGTCATAGGGATGTTCGGTGGCTGTCATTGATTGTGATAAAATAATTTCAAAGCATCATGATTAAATAAGCCTGTTATGAGACAATCACTCATTGCATTTGCTGGGTGACAAGGAGATTTGGTTTCAAAACGGTGTATTTTTTGACAGCTGTAAAACAATGAAAATAAAACAATATAAGTGTGAGCATGACACTTTTGTGTTCTCACGTCTTAAACAAGCTATTATTCAGATGTGAGGAATTAGATGTTCCACATTGTGGATGCATTGTGTTATACCGCCAAACATATCTGGGGTTCAGTTTTAATTGTAA
Organism: Enteromius afrohamiltoni; assembly: GCA_034779775.1. Taxonomy (NCBI): domain Eukaryota; kingdom Metazoa; phylum Chordata; class Actinopteri; order Cypriniformes; family Cyprinidae; genus Enteromius; species Enteromius afrohamiltoni. The sequence goes on from JAUYWG010000031.1 coordinate 3,249,714, forward strand.
AAACTATCTAGATATTGAGCTCTAGAGAAGTGTCAGAAACCAGGGTCAATGAAGCAGCAAAATAAATCAAACTGGCAAATTGGGAAAGTTTAGCTCAGCAATATTTTTCTCTTTCCTCTTAATGCTGTCAGATGATTTCTTTTTGATGCAGTGCAGGACATGTGAGGAATTAGGAAATGTCATGTAAAACATTAATTCTTTCTGTTTTCTTCACTGCTGTTTTTTTAAGCATGACTGCTTGCATGATCCATGCGAAACATCATTGCAAGTACAGAGAATTACAGAGAATTGTAACAACAATATGAGGTCTATTCAAAATCAAGTGTCAAAAAGGTATCAAACTAAATTTAGTACATATGATACTTAGTAATATCTGATTAAAGAGTTTTTTACTTTTTTGTTTATTTATTATCTATTGTAAGATTACATGTGAAAGTTAAACAGTTTTCTGTCACTAACTAAACTCATCTTTCTCATTTCATATTAACAACACTTCTAGTGGCTGTGTGGCCTGTACGGTGCAGGAAATAAGGAGGTGTTTCTCTGAAAAGGGCAAAAATGCAAGCAAGGCCACCTCAGAGTGCTGAGTGTATGTTTAGGTATGTGTATGTGTGTTTGTGTGTGTGTGTTTTAGTGAGAGAATGTGTGTTTTGGAGAAGGGAGGGGGTAAAAGTCCCTTTGAGCTGAAGATTATTGGTACGCCACAATTTACAAGAGATATGCCGTCATTAGAGCTATAGTTGGTGAAGGACCAAACCACTGGGTAAATCTGCCATGAAATACTAAACTGAGGCAATAAAACCTGAGCATTTGCAAGAAAATGAAAACAGATGAGGGGCCGTAAAGGATACTTGATGAATGTATATGTGTGTGTATGAGAAAAAGAGAATGGAATGTGAACTTCTAGAACGAGAATATGAATTTGAATGTATTTTTGTGAGTGCGTAAGCTTGTGCGCATGTGTGTGTTTTTGTGTGTGCGTGTATAAACACTGTGGTCTTTACAAGTGCCACAAAGCCACATGTGAATGCTTGCCAAAAACAGCAAAATCTTTGGCAAAAAGACACTAGTAAAGGGTGGGCATGGCATTGTGGAGGACACCCACAAGACAGCCCTAAAACCAGCACATCGTATACAAAATATAAATGCAAAACAAAAGCTTTATTAATTTAAACATTAGACTAAGTCTTTTACTCTAGTATTACTTTTAAACTAACAGAGTAAAAAACAACTAGAGCAAACACTGTGAACATTGTGTTGTCAGTTCTCAAACATACACAAGTGTGCTATAGTGTATTTATTGCAGCGTTTTTCGAGGTTCTGGTGTCTTGTTTCCGCTCCTCTGAAATGCTGAAGTGTTTTTTTGTTTTTTTTTCTCAGTGAGACCACTTATTTCCAGTTGGTGGTTCTTGTGTAACATGTCATTTAATCATTTCTGAGCGGGTTTAGTTACTGTATAGTGTCCTCAGTTTGAGCACACTCACCCTGCTACAAGCTTCAACTGCATAATGTAAATATACATATATAATATTTACACATGTAACAAAGAATGGCACAGAGTCATCACCTTTAGTTTTAACTGCCAAAAAAAAACTATTGACACTGATAAGAAAGAGCATTATGTTTAGTTTAACATTAGTTTTTGGTGTTGCATGAACGTGATTGGCTAGCGTCTGCGCTAGGGCATTTGCATAAGGTGATTTGATTGGCTAACTCCAGCGTTGGCTCTTGAAAAGTTGGAAAAGTTTTCAACTTCTGTTGTGAGCAATAGACCCAGACTTCTGTTTCTAAAGTGAAGGCTTCTGTCTTCATTATTGAAACCGTACTTGAGGAAATGTTTTCTGCCTAGTATAGCAAAGACTAACCATGTTTAATAGACAGGCATTTTAAGGGTTAACCTCACAGAGTGATTTTTAATGTCCCTGTTGGATTTAAGAGCCTAGGCTAGAAAAGCCCAGGTTACGGTCTCATTGTGTCCTATGCTGACTTAAGTGAATTTGAATTTTTTAATGAATGGTTCAATATCCAATTCATTAAAGTGTCTGTTTTATTTGATGCATTTTCTGTAGGCAACTGGAGAGAAATGAATTGCAAGCTTAATGTTTATTGGAAGGGATGAGAGTCTGACCCTTTTTTGATAGGATCATAGTCACAGAAGCGCTACTCAGCGTGTCCCTAAGCAATAGACGTTTTGGTCGATTCTTGGCTTACCCTTCTGCAGGGGAATGAAAACGAGAGAAAAAGAGAGTGCCATTGCAGTATTTCATCTTTAGAGGAAGGTGACAAGTTGGATTGACTCTTACTTTAGAATTCCTTGTGTTTTTGTCCTCCTCTTTTCTCAGGTCATCTGTCTTTTGTTTTCTGCTAGTAGTACAGACAGAAACAGATGATAGTACTGTGGCATTGTTTACATCTGCTTTTTTGTTGTTGTATGACATACAATTAATATATCTCACTCACCCATGATAATATGTATATTTACATCCACAATTTTTTTAATAAATCCAAAGTTCTGTGTATGTCATCCCAAATGCAATCTGGTATCTGATTCACATATTGATTTTTATTTGCATTACATGAACATATATATTATTTACAGGCCTAATTTTCTACACCACCACTTTCAATCCAATTCATTTGAGATCAAGCTCAGTTGGATCAGCAGAAGTTCTGTCTAATTGAACCATCAGACTAATTACGAATGTATTATTAGGTTGCATGTAAACATAGCAAGTGTAACACAAATTAAAAAAAAAAAAGGATTTGAGATTTGAGTCAAAGATAATAGGCAAAGAGGAAGGAAGAGAGAGAGAGCTACTGAATGTGTGTCAGATAGAGTTTTGAGGGCCTGACATTGGCTGGAGACATGCCAGATGTCAAGGAATGGTGTTGTTGTACACTGAGGGCACAGCCACAGTCCGAAAGTATTGATTTCCCTGCTTGTAGGAAGCCAGTAACTGTCATGTGGAGAGGCCTGACCTTGGAACAGCCAAGACAACTATTCCCCAATTCCCAGCAGCCTGACTGAAGCTCAGAGCAATGTAGTCAAGACAACAACACAGCTCTGCTTTATGGCAAAGAACGTGGGCTCATCTCACAGCAGAGAAAGAAAGAATGAAGAAAAGGAAAAAGAGAGAGAGAGAGAGAGAGAGAGAGAAAGAACAGTCCACGCTATCCAGTTCCCCTGAGCTCTTCATGGTCAGCCTTGAGTCTAGTTATCACAGTGCTTGAAATGACAATAGCTTGACTTAGATTTTCCTCTAGAGACTCAAATCTGGTCTGTAACTCTGAGATGGACAGGACAAGAGAATAAAATGGATGAATGAGAGGTGTATGAGAGAGAGCTAGGTTAGGTGGTAGAGGATGTAGTACAGAAATGATGCATGTGGGAATGTGATGCTGAATAAGACACAGCCCTGTCATCTGCAGCCCGTCCTATAGACCCATCAAGGAGACACAAACTCTTTCTTCAGAACCTTACTGTTAATATCACTGTGATAGTATAATCAGGCAGTACTCCAGTTATTTTGGCACAGCATCACCAACCATTTTTTTTTTCTTTTCAAAAACTCTCTTCAGATTGTAATTAAAGCCTTAAATTGCACAATGGCCTTAAACTGTACAACAGTCACTGCACCTAAAATGTTCCCTTCTATTATCTCCACCACTACTACCCTCCTCTCGTTTTCTAAAATTGCAACCTTATACAGTTTTACAACTACTACTGGTGTTTTGGTGAATGACAACAGCTGATAAGAATATGTCTCTCTCTTTATTGCGGGTCATTGCATTTTCCCAATGCTTCACAAGTCGCAGAAGTAATTTAATTACCTCTTGCTCTGCAGTGATGGTTTCATCTTTTTCAGCATTATATAGTCTGGTTCTTTATCTTCTGCTGCTCCCCTTTGTAATTCTTTGGTATCCAAATGGAACTGTTTTTCCATTAAACCTTACTGTCTATTGTTCACATATGTGTTCATGTCATTCAAGTTTCTTGACATAATAAGAACGAGTTCCTGTTACTTCACGATTTCCTCATGTCCAGCTTTCCTTCTGTCTGTAGTACTAATAGTGTATTACTGGAGTCAGCTGGAGTTTTATACTACAGTTACCTGAGTTTAGTAATGATCTGATAATTAAGCAAGCTTTACATATCTGGAAATGAACATTATTTTACAGTGTCCTTTTTAAAGTGTAATTATACATTTAAGTACTGAGTAATATTAATTAACTACACATACTTACTATATTAGAATTAATATGAGGGTTTGATTTCAGGTTAGTTTCATGTTATCATTCATACTTAATTGTTACAATAATAGTAAGTACTTATAACCTGTGTAAAAAGGACACCATAAAAATAAAACGACCAAAAAGTCTTCTAGTTGGAGCAGAGCTACATGCACAATGTCATGTACAATAATAACAATACAAATATTATTATTGGTCTCATGAAGTGGCAGTTAGTGGCAAAAACACACAATGTACATAATACGACATACAATTTAGTCAACAGCATAGCCAAAATGCTCAACTGTCCTTGCTTGAATGATGAAACAAAATTTGACGACCCATAGCTCCCACACCACAGAACAAGGATAAATCAAACAGTGGGACATCAGTACTGAATGCGACCACTTGACACATAGACGCTCCAGGGGAGAGAGCTTACGGTAGACCGGTGCAATGCAACAGCCAGCTGCTTACCAGCATGAACCACCAGCGATGAATGAAAATACAGTAATAATGAATCTAGGTGAAACAAAGACAAAAAGAAACAAAACAAAAGATAAACAAACAATTCATATTTAAAACAGCAGCAGTTAGTAAACAAACTTTACACATCCACACATGGTAGCTGCTATATGTATAAAATCAAAGACTACTGGTACTACTTGTACTACTGGAATGAATAAAAGCCAGCTAAATGAAAAAAAGTGCTGCACATAAGTTTAAAATTCACAAGTTAGAATACTTGACTGCTGAGTAAATTAAGGGTTCAAGTGTTATATGGAGAGATACAGAATCACGCTCAAATGTTATGTTAATCTAATTACAAAACGCAAAGACCATTTTTAGAATTGCTATTAACTATAATTGAACTTGAAAAGTGTAAAGTTATTTATTTCAGATTAGAAAACAGCAGAATTATTTTCCTTTGAAAATTATACATAACCAATTTGAAAATAAGTGTAACTTCAAAATAGAATGCAGTGCCATAGAATAGAGGTGAAACATTAAAAATGTATTTCAAAAACAGTTCATGTGTGAAAGCAGTGCTGTCATCCCAACCTTGTCACTGACCTTGTTTACCAACACTGATATAGATCTGCTATCTCAATTTGCACTTAGCTCTTGAGCTTGCTCCTGTTGTTCTGAATTATGCATGATATGCTACAGTAAATGCATGTCACCAGCTGCCTAAACTATTTCACACATTGATAAATTTGTTAAGCAGTAGAAGTACTGGTTTCTGTGACACTGATGCTTGCCCTGGGGACTGGAAGGAAGGCAAGTCATTGCATGTTGGTAAAGTACACTCCAGCGGGCTGGAAGACATGGGCTGGGTGGCAGACAGAAATGGGTCATTTGCATGGTTCCTGCCCCACCATTTGTCTTTAAATGAGTGCACTTCACACACTAATGATTCCACAACAGAGCTACTGTGTCTCTGTAGACCAGAACTCTAAGTTCCACTTAGAACAGATTATTAGGCTGTGGTACAGGCTTAAAAGCCTTGAGAAAGAAAAAGAAAAAAAAAAAACCTCAAGAAATACTGAAGTCAGTGGAGCACTTCTCTAAACATAAACACTCTTTCCATCTCATCTGAATCTTCCTCTTGCCTGACTACAGCAGTGTCTTGGGGTTTTTTTCTAGGCAGATAAACTGTACTACATAGATGCAGTTTCTCTGGTGTAACACACAATTATTTTTTTGTCTTGTATCAAAGAAGAAAAAAGGGGAAGAAAAGAAAAGAACAGCGATTAAAAATAGACAAGGCATGCTGATTTATTTTATGACAGACAGGCTGAGCTGGGACAAGTCTACAGAAAGTCCAGTAGCATATCCTGCCCTGCACCTCACACTCATGCCATTGGATCTTCTATGGAATTTCATGCTTTTGCAGCAAGTGGTGCTTTCACTACCAGAACATTGTGTTAGTGTCTTCAAAGGGCAGAAGATGTATTGTCTGCACATATACATTTATCTCCAGGTGTTTGCAGGCTAAAACTATGTCTAGAAGATTCAAGTTCCATATACTAAACAAGGACAATAATAATGAAGTCTTTGTAAATAAAAAACAAAAAATAATAATTATGCTGTGTTACTAGTATACTGTGAACCAGTTAATTAGAAAAAAAACATACCCAAACTTGAAGTCTTCTAGCTGATTGGGAAAACTTCTACAGAAAGGTAAAGAACAGTTTATGTACTTGCTTACATTATTATATGACATTGGTAAAATTTTGCATGCATGAAAACCCATTTTTATACAGTGTTTTCCAAGTCACCACAAAACTAAATATGCATACAAAATTATGATTTGTATAACAAGTGGATTCCTGCAAACACTTATTGGGACCAAAAGAAAATACATGATCAATATCAATGCAAGGGGTTCTGTAAATTAAATGTAACACTTATCAGTTAAATTATTCAATCTCTCTTAAAACCATACTAATACATATCATTACTTTATACATGTATTATTACTACTGCAATATTTATTGAATAAGAAAAATAAGCTTAAAAAATAAAAATAATAATAACAAAAAAGAATGTTTATATGTTTTATTTATTTTTACAAAAAATATTTCAGCAAAATTCAGATTTAGAGGGAGATTATAATATTTATATAATGTTTAATTATAACAGAAATGTTCCAAGTGTTGATTGGGCAAAATAATTATGCAGAAATATGTAGAAACACAACACTTAACATAACATTTATGTTTTAGTTTTTTGGTTTGACGGACATTCTTCTAGGCATTCCTCAATCTGAAAATGTAAAGATGTACAAAATTTTTTCAGACATGCACACACAGAATGTTTGGCAGTTTGTACTCAAATCAATGATTTAAACACAAATTTTAACATAGCCTACATTAAATTATCTTTGGATATAATAGTCATATTAAATGTTATTATTCTGACTTCAAATAATAATTTGTAGTTCCTCTCAAACTGGAGTTTGGTTTAAAATTTAAATCTAAAGGGAGAGGTTTAAATAGGTAAAATAGGTTAATTTAAAAATAATTTAATGTATGAAATGCAGGCTTTTTGCAGTGGTAATCAAAACACACAGTATTACTGTCAGGTGTATTACAAGCAATGATTATAATTTTTCTGTCTTTTTAGAAATACAGATTCTTGATTAAAAATTTCAGCTTCACTGCCTGTCTAATTAATTACTGGGGCCATTCTGAGCAGAGCTGCTAGTCTAATTAGTCTGAAATGGGAGCTGATGCTGATCATTCTGTATGTTACAGCTGTCACTGTGGCCTCTCCCTCAGGTGCCCCATCAGCACATGCACATACTGGCCCTACATGGCCCTGTACTACCATGAGGCAGAGATGCCCTAATTGTCCAATGACTTCTTGCAGAAATCCTAATGAAGCACATATCAGCAATGTGTGACATGAAGCAATTTTGTAAAAATCAGAAGCAATAAAAGAAACCTATAACAGACACATTCATACAGCATCATCTTACAGATACTCTCTGTTAGGCTTCTCTGCGCGTCATGGACAGATCTTTTCTGAAAAAAAAAAATAAAATAAATTATATATATATATATATATACATACATATATACTAATTATATTATATATAATATATAGTAGGTATACCCTCTCTCTCTCTCTTTCTATATATATATATATATATATATATATATACAGAGTAGGCATTTACCAGTACATGAGCTAGGATCGAAGTCATCCAGTGTGATTAGCTCTGTTTCATCTGCTTCTGTCTGATGACTTTCAGTCTTTGTACATCCACCAATTTACCATCACAGTCTGTCTATATACCTACAATGACAGTGATTGTGTTAGTTTCTATCTGTGTGTGGGCATGAGGGTTTGCTGACTTTGTAAGAAAAGACTCGTTAAGAGACAAGACCTCATTTCCACTTCAAGGGAATGTCTGAAACCTGATATCAGCAGTCCCTTCCTGTCTCTCTCTGTTATGTCAATACTAAAAAAGAAAAGGTCCATGTCTACATATACAGTAGCTGGGGGAAACTGTAAAAATGTATAGCAGATTTCTCAATGAGGTTAAAAAATTATCCAGCTGTATGCACTCATCATCGCACCACTTCCAGTGGCCTAAAGAAAAACCCCATAAGAGACCCAGTTATATTTACCTGAAAGCTTGATAAAAGTACATATTGACTCTGTTTCAACATCTAGAATTTTCTATTACAATGACAGCACTGTAACTGAGAAGGGAGCAAAAAAAAGTGGCTCATTCTCCATAAATAATAAATAGATGTTATCTTTAATATGTTAAGGGAACCTTTTGAGGTTGAACATATTGCAGCGAAAGCATGCTACAAAACTGCTGTCTGTGAAGTTTTTGTGTTTGTGTGTGTACATGATGTGCACTACACACTAATCATTGTAAACATTATCTAAGAAATGGTTTTTGTTCAATAAACGTTAAAGTCCACTCAAATATAAAATTTTCAAAATTAGAAATGTTATCAATGCAAATGAGACCTTGGGTTATTATTTTCCAGTCCATGTTTCTGACATTTTGTCGACATGAGTAATTAATTTAGTCCCTTTTTTGGGTAAGTCCAAAGAGCCCAATTAACATGCCTAATGTTGCTGCATCGTGTAAAAAACATTGGTTTTTAATACCTGGAGAATAGTTAAATGACTTCCCTTCATTATTCAAATGTCTATGCAAAGTCTCCACATGGGGATGGCACAAACACGGTAATCATGCAAAAAACATGAATGGATAAAACCGAGAGAGAGAGAAAGAGAGAAAACAGACTTCTAGACACCACAGATATTTACACCTTCAAGTCATTTCTTCTCTTTCGTCCCCCATACAATAAAAACCCTATAATCATTAGAACTTTTTTTTTCTTCCTGTCTGTTTTATTGCAATTTTATCTTGACTGGGTGTTTTAAATTGCATTATAGCAAATATTGTACACCTAGACCTGACACAGTTATGTTGCAGATAAATGTATTTACTAGTTTGAATATTTGCTTGCAGCTTATAAACTACACATGTGCTTAGAGTAAGATTATGATAAAATAGATAATTAGATGAAGCAAGTTGCAATTAGCAGGAGATCACGCGGATGTGTTAGAAACAAATGTAACAAATAAACAGTCTCGAGGAGCAGGAACTTGATACCGGAAGCCAGTAGATGGTGTTGAGGGACAATTTATTGTTTATTTTAATATGACTTGAAGAAACGGTTTTGTATGCTGTTTTTAAGTTTCACAGTTAATATTTGTTTTTAACAAGGGCGAGAGGCTCCCATTAAAAGCAGTGAAAGCAGCATTTGGCTGTGCTATCCACTTCATATTGCCCTACAAGGTAAATATTACAAAGAGGTAACACATGTTGAGGTATGCTCAAAATTCAGCACATGCTGAGGTTTTGGATTTGAGGCAGACCCACAGCGTCAAAAGAATGTGTCCTTCCCCAAATCATTGTGGATAAGTAAAACCTTTTCAACAAGAGAAATTTCTTCTTCCAAGGTATTTAAGAGCTATAAGTAAATACATAAATAAGGAGAGAGTGGAGCCTAATGACTGCTTGTGTTAATTCACTTATGTGCACACAAAATAAGATATCGTGAATGCGCTGAGCCATATATGTGCGCACACAAGAAAAAAAAAAAAAGTTTGTTTTATTTTTCCCTTACTTCAGCACATCTGAGAGAGGTTTTTGGAACTGTAGAGCCCTGTCAAAACAAAGATGGCCAAAAGAGACTGGAGAGGGACAGGGGCCCGAGAAAGAAAGAGCCACTGAGAAGGCAGCTGGAAACATAGAGCATGTGGTTTCCCCCTGAGTACAGCTGCATTCACATGTGTCTGACTTTCTTACCTTCTCTCACGGTCTCAGTCTTTCTTGCTCTCTTTTTCTCCTGTTCTCTTGTTCGCTCTCAGAGGAGACTGTCACAGCTGGTTGTACTTACAGACTTCTGTGGTAACGCGTGTGTTTCATTATCCTTGGACGTGTGTTTTGCACCAGTTCTAGTCGTGTTATTGTTAGGATGTGGTAAAATTATAAATATGAGATGCAGATTGGAGGAGGGTGTAGGCTGGAGTTGATGCTGGGTTGGTGGGGGAGATATGTGACTCGTTAACTCTGGGCCACTGCTTGTTCTCATGACTGTGTGGCAATAAAAGGTCTGCCACAATTTGTAGTGCTAATGACTTAATACTGCACAGCCTAGAAGATGTACAAACATCCGTCAATAGCTGTATAATTGCATTGGGCCATCTTAGTCGAATGAAGTGGACCATTGTAGGATCCAGGGAGTAGGGTGGTAATTTTGTTGGGTCGATTGCAGGATGGCAATCAAATCCTTGGCAAACGTTCCCTGATGCATATGTGCAAAAACCTATCTATAGCCTTGACGTTTGAAGAACAGTTTCACCGGGTTGGACAATGTCAAAATTAGCCCCAAAAAATTAATCCTTAAAAAAATAAATTAAATAAAAATAAAAAGAAGATTTACAGCACATGTATTGAAACATAACAAAATCTTGTTCTGTGCATACAATCTTCTAGTTATGCATGAAACTTCTAACACATTAGAAATGTGTATATGCATTGCAAATAAGAAGCATTATATATAAGCAATTTAGTCTCCTTGCAGAGAATGACTTGTGACAAGCAGATGGTCTCATCTCCTTTTCGCCCCTCTATATCTCTGAACTTTGTTTGGCCTGATAAAGAGAGTGTGATGGACTTTCAATGAGTCTCCCTAACTCTGTATTCCTGCACACACATACAAACATTCCAGTATATATCTAGATAGCCAGGGCATGGTGGAGTGGGAGGGACAGTCTCACAGTTGTCTCTGTGGTCATGTAGGAGTGCAAGTGAGACCAGGATGAGTCTCTATCTGTATTTTCCTTCTCTCTCTACTCTGCTCTTCTCATTCATTTCATTTAACAATTTGATGCACTTTATGCTAATGAAGAAACACAGTCTTAGAGGAACAATACCTTTTTCAGAGGGGCAGCTGTTGGCATTATATCATGCAGACCCAGGTAATGCACATATACACACACATGCAGAATAAGGTGCTTTATAACTGCAAATATTACAGACTACTTTTTGACATGAAAACCTTCTTTGAACTCTTGTAGATTCCAAATGTTTAAATTAAGAAAACACATTTTTCTTCATTTGGGTGCAGTTTATTCAACTGT
>JAUYWG010000031.1:3267083-3278694 GCA_034779775.1 Enteromius afrohamiltoni
TATATATATATTGTATATATTATTCACAAGTTGGGTTGGGAGCTGGGTCTATACTACGCAAGCTATGATGACTTTCACCTTGATATTTTAGCGCGGATGTTGCACTGTAGACTTATTCGGACAGGACTAGTTTTCTAAACTATGTCTGAGCTACACAAACATGGCAGATTCGGATGGGATTAAAATCACCAAGTACGTCTGTGAAACAAAACATTCTATAACGTCCGCCTGTAAAACTAGTCCCGTCCAAATAGGGCTTTATTTTTGCTTTGGCAGAATTCAGATGAACCATTTTAATCTAGATTAATCTAGATTAATTTCAAAATGAATCTAGATTAATCTTAATCTATGCCCACCTCTAATGTCATAAATGGGGGGCCCGATGTATTGTCACCGTGCTTCACAGTATGGCAGAAAGAGCAAAGGACAAGGAGCTTCAATATGCAACATTTATTGAACTCAGAACATGAAATGACAAAAATAAAGCTGACGAGGCAGTGACTACAAATAAACAAATGCAGAGCACACACATGAGACGTCAACACTGGATAAACTAGAACTCAAAAGAGATCAGATTTAAATACACACTACAGATTTAAAGACACATACTGATAAACTAAAGTGAGGGCAGCTGGGAAGAAACAGGTGACACAAATGAACTAATGAGAACATAATGATAAGACTAAACCAAAAATACAAAGACAGGGGAAAAGGTTAGGAAAAGGAAAAGGTTGGTAGGTTATTTCAAAAAGTGACACATTCATTCAAACATTTACTAAGTATTTAAGTATTTGCAAAACAAAAAAGTTACATTTTGATATGTTTAGAAGTATCTTTAACACAAACTAATTTAGCACAAACTGAGGAGCATCAGTGAGGAATGGCATGGAAGCCTATGTCTCTGTGGAGGCACTATTGAGCCTTCAGCTCGTCTGTGTTGTTGGATCGACTTTTTCCTTATCTTTCTCTTGAAAATATAACATAGGTTCCATAGGGGGTTTAGCTCAGGCATGTTGGCTAGCCAAACAAGCACAGCAATATCATGGTCAGCAAAGCACTTGGAAGTGGTTTTGGCACTGTGGGCAAATGCTAAGTCCTGCTGTAAAAGGAAATCGTCTCCATAAAGCTTGTCAGCAGATGAAAGCATGAAGCTCTCCAAAATCTCCTGGTAGATGGCTGCATTGAATTTGGACTTTATAAATCACAATGGACCAACATCAGCAGATGTCACAGCAGCCCTAACCATTACTGAATTTACACTGGACTTCAAGCAGCTTGGATTCTGTGCCTCTCCAGTTTGTCTCCAGACTCCAGACCTTAGTTTCCAAAAGAACTGCAAAATTTACTTTTATCTGAACTTATCTGAAGAGGACTTTGGACCACTGAGCAACAGTCCAGTTCTTTTTCTCATTAGCCTAGTTATGATGCTTCTGACATTATGTCTGTTTCAGAAGTGACTTGGTAGACTTCTTCCTGAAGACGTCTGAGGGTGATGACTCTTAATTCAAACTCTTAATGACTCCAGCTTGAATTCACTCCTTGTAAAGCTTTTCCAAATGTTTGAATTAGCATTGCTTGACAATATGTTTAAATTAGCGGTCATCCCTGCTGCTTGAGCACCTTTCCCAAACCACTTTCTTTCTTCCAGTCAGTTTTGCATTTAATATGCTTTGATACAGCACTCTGTGATCAGCTAGCCCTTTCAAGAATGAACTTTAGTTTCCTTCTTGATAGACTTCTGCCTATCCATCTATAGCGATAAAATATATTATATATATATAGCAACATTTATTTACTTATTTAACACTCCTTATGTGTCATAAGTATAAAATAACACAATTATGATCATTAACTCAATTACTTTATTTTATTTTATTTTACTTTTGGAAAATTAATGTTAGTCATTGTTAAAAATGTTAAATACTTTTTAAAAGAGTGAAAGTCGAAGGGTTGCATTAAACAAAATTGGGAATAAGGGAAAGGAGGATCAGTTTTGTGATCTCTGTAGTATTCTGAATTAACATTGATTCTTACAGTTTCATCAAAAGGAGCAGGCACGAATGATTAGCCATGACTGGATCTGCATTCTCCTCAATCAACTCATTTCGCCCCGACCAATCAAGTTAAATCACCTCCACCTTAAATAATGCAGTTTCCACCATATCTCGTATTGTGTAAATGTAACAGACACATAAATCAATAGAGATGACTGGAATAATATAGAATTATATATATAGAATTTAGCTTTATATATAATTTCAGCTACAGGTTAACTGATAATCATAGAATAGTTTGGGATACATACTGTTCTATGTTGTTATGCATTAGTACCCAAAAAGAACATGACATGTAATCTGTAGTTTCTAGTGTTTGTAGCTTTTTTTTGTAATATGCATATGTAATAGGAAAAGTGCAATAATGACACTGCTGATTTGTAAACTTACATCCTTATTAAGCTTGTTTTTTTTTATTTTATTAAATATCATTAACAATTACATAAGTTGTCAGCCCCCACATTTGATGAGTCTATTTTCCTCTCTCTCTCTCTCTCTCTCTCTCTCTCTCTCTCTCGTAATAAATGACTGTGATACAATAGGCTTCAATCCTAAATGAATCATACATGTTTAGACCAAATGTCTGTAAGTCAGCCTGGCTTGTAAACTGATGTCACAGCAATAGCAATTATGTTTAAATGATTAATTCAGAGTAATTTGTACAGCTTTATTCAGCAGAGTTTTATTTACATTTTAAGTTTTAAAACCCCCAACAGAATAATGATTAAATAAGCAAATCTCTGTGCTACCTAACTACATATGAGATACACACACAAACACTACTCATGTTATATGCTGTTGCACTTGTTGCTTTTGTTACATCTTGATCATCCTAAGCTTTTGTAATAAAACATTATAACTTATCAAAAGCTTATGTCTAAATAATAATGATAACAATAATAATGTAAATTTCAACTTTCAACATTTTGGTCATGTTGTTTTTGTCAACCAAAATAAAAAGAAGAAGGAAAAACAATGCAGTGAAAAAGTGAAAATGAAAAGCAATGCATAAAAAAGCATAGTTAAAACAGACTTGGAAGCTTATCATCTTTTTTATAGTAAGTCATAAGTAAGCGAGCATTTAACGTTGTAGCAAGTGATTGATGTTGATTTTAGTTTATTATGTATCTCTCTACTTACATTGAGGATAAAATTAGGAGATCGTTGTGAAAAACGAAAAAAAAAAAAAGATTTTTATCTGTTATAATATAATAGTGATTATCTTATGCCTAAATATAAATCCAAAACCAAAACATTTGAAAATAACTATATTAAAGAGTTGAAATGCCAAATGAGCCAGTGATGCTTTGCAACGTTTGGTTGGTACATCATCCCATGTAATTTCAAAAGTCTTCCACTGTCAAAATGTCAAAAACTACTCAATATGAGAGCGAATTAACTTATCTAGATATACTTAAATAATTACATACTTCACTATATCATTATATCACTGACTTGCATAAAGTTTTTGTGAGGGTTAGTGTAAGAGGATAGACTTTACAGGGACATTATCTTACATACTCCTCAGCAAACATGCAGTTGTGATCTGTAACATGAACTATTCTTACTCAGGGCATGAAAAATCACAAAAAAATGCATTTATGTAATATTGAAAAAGACAACAATCAGAAAGTTTTTTTTTTTTTTTCAATTCAATATCTGAGAGACCTTAACAGCAGAGGTGTGGGAGAACACGGACAGCATGGCCTCCCCCACCTTTCCTCTCTTCCTGCCGGAATCTTTTCAGTAGCAGAGTGATTAAGGAGATGTCTTATCACACAATGCCATTGTGTTGTCCTGCCAGGCTGGATGTCTCATTGGGACACTTAACCCCTCATCGCTAAAAGCTTTTGGGGTCAGCTCCGGTTCAGTCTCCACATCAAGTAATGGCGGCTTTTGTCAAAACAAAGGAAATTCAAATGGGGCAAAAGCAGGCCAGGTTTCAGGTGAGAGGAAGGAAGAGCTCATCAAAATGCCCCTACATGAATATGGCATAAGACAGAGAGCGGATGCCTTGTTAGCACAATGTCAATCAGCTTGACAGTGAGACATAAGCATGACTGCATTAGTTTTGAGACATAATTCACATTAATAAATGATGACATGTTTGAGTGAAAACGTTTTTATGGGGAAATGTATTGGAAGGAAAGTTTCATCGGATCTTTTACAAAAAGACTGCAAAGTTTGACAAAAAAATTTGAATTTGGTAATTTGTCATATACAATTAATAAATCAGAAAGGGCAAATACTACATACAGTATACATATAAAGACTTTAAAGACTAATAATCACAGCTATTGTTATTATTTAATGCATAACAGTTTATGAATCTTTTAATAATGATTATTTGCTTGTTCATTTACAGGCCATCCGCTGTACTCTGGTAAACTGCACATGTGAGTGTTTCCAGCCTGGAAAAATCCACCTCCGGACATGTGACCAGTGCAAGCATGGATGGGTTGCACATGGTGAGTGTCTTTCCTTGTGTGTGTGGCTGTAAAACCAGCCTGGTCTCATTGCTCCATTGCTCAGTACATAGGTTTTTGTATGCAACATTTACAGGTGTGAAAACAGTTTTTGTATGTTTGAATAGATTCTACTACAATACGGATGTACAAAATTTAAAACATCAAAATTGTTACATTATATTGTAAATGTATGTATTATTTAGTTATTTTTGAAAAACTTTATAAATATATTTTATTATACATTTCATTAAAATTATTCTAAACTTTATCCTCAAACCTGAATATTTTCAACAATAAATACAAACAAACAAAAAAAGATAACAGGCAAAATTAAAATGTACAGTGACAATTATGACCATTTTATGGTGGTTTTTGGTGGTTTGATGGTCATGTTTGAATGGCAAATTTGTCAACTGTATTAAAAGTGATCACAAATATAATAGAACCAACAGAACTTAAAAGAAACTAAAAGTACTTAAAATAACTACATAAAATACAACATTTCATGGCATTGTAATGTTTGTATATAGATAATCATGTTATATATAAAAGGTGAAAACAAAAAACAGCTGTGACATTAATTGAATATTAATTGTATTTTAGAACAAAACATAGAACAATTAAAATCATTGTATCAATACATTCTACGGTACCTATAAAGTGGGGTTAGTACTTTCAGATTCAAATGAAAAATAGTACAACGTCACAAGGTAGCAGTTAAACTCACGTATGTGCAATAGCACTTATTATATCTTAAAGACAAAGAAAGCATGACATCATAGACTGTTTTTTTTTTTTAATTCAGTGAATTAGATACATAATGTTTGCTATTCATTAAATTTTTTTTAAACCAATTCAGTAAAATAATTCTGTATATACTTTGGCATATATTTTGGCATAGTTGAATTATAACAGTTCTGCAGATGAAAATACCATACCGTGAGCCTCAAACACCATTGCTTCCTTCTTCTTTTGTAAATCTTGTGCATGCAAAAGGCAACTGTAAAATAGACAAATCAAAACATAACACCAACTGTGACATTACAGTTGGGATCACTAATATGTATGCCCCTCCCTGATATTTGCATATATGTTCTAGGCCAGCTGGACCTGCACAGCCAGATCATCAGAAGTTCTATATTATTATAAAGAAACAAGTTAGGATAATAATAAAAATGGTAGATTATGGAAATAAATTTTGTGTTCCAAGCTGTGCAGGGGATGTGAAGTTCAGGGATGGGTTGGTTTCATTATTTAGAAAGTCAAAGAAAACAAATATTGTTTTCTAATAAAATAACGTGAGCCATTAAATGGTCAATTTCTTGTTAGCAGTAGTCTGTTACATTACAGTACATAAGATTTTACTTACCACATAAATAGAGTAAGGAGAGATTACTAGGGGTGACGAATGTTTAACATCCTGAGCACCACCAAAAAGCATCTGATATTGTAAAATGTGTATAATGTACTGCTGCTGTAGTTTACACAGAACACGTGTGATTGCAAATCTCGAAAGTGAAAGTAAAAAGCGATGGTGCATTTAAAAGCAATTTCAATGATTCACTTATTAATAGCAGTTCCCTGATGACCGCAATTTATATGCAATGATTAAGCTGCATGGTAAAACAGCCAATCTGAGCAGAGCACTGCATAATCTTCATGACTCTTCCAAATAAAGTAATAACAAACCATTTAATTCTAGGGACAAATCATAGGGCTGTAAATTGTGTAGATATCATAAAACAATTAAAATCATTTTATCAATACATTCTATGGTACCTATAAAGTGGGGTTAGTACTTTCAGATTCAAATGAAAAATAGTACAACGTCACAAGGTAGCAGTTAAACTCACGTATGTGCAATAGCACTTATTATATCTTAAAGACAAAGAAAGCATGACATCATTGACTCAATGATTGGTTGAATGACGACCAAGTCAAATCTTGATTCTACTTTTCTTGCTAGCTAGTACTTTTCTTTTGGGTGGATGGGGGCATGGGTTTAACCTGATCTCCCTTCATCTGTCCTTTTATCTGGTCCCCTTCTTTCTCCTCTGAGCCCAGTGAAGTTATTGCTTCTCATAAAACTGCCTCTTTAGCCAGTCGATATGCTGTGACTCGCATATCCATCTTTATTCCCTCATTTTTCTCTGCATGCTTCTGTCTTTATTCGAGTAACGTTTAATTCACTAACAACTGTCTTTTCACTTATTTCATTATACTGAAAATATAAAGCATAGAAAGGTCAAAAAGTATCTTAAGTGCTGGTGAAAACATCAAATGAAAGGAGATGACAGTCAAAAGCATAGAGTTAAGTTAGAAAAGAGAGAGGGAGAAACAGACAGTTGGTTTCATAGAGAGACAAAAGAAAACACCTGTTGGGTTGGGATGAAAGGAAAAGAGACAGGCCTAAAGGGACCATCACAGGGGCCCTTCGCCTAGTTTTAATTTCACTGTGAACTGTCAGCCACTATCTATCCTCCCTTTCTCTTCTTCTCACTCTTCTCTGCCATAGAGTTCTCATTTAGTCTGTAGTGTTGGCAGCCATTCTGACAAGTAGTTCTTCATTTTTTATTATGTTCGTGTCTAGCAGGCTCTGTTGTCAGGCAAAGACCTAGTCAGCACAAAAATCAGTCTTGGACGGAGGGAAAAAAAAAAACAGGTGTCATACAGAGTCAAAGAGAGAGAGTCCAGAGAAGAAAGAAAAATATAACATCAATGCCACTCTAATTTTTTCATAGCAGTTTATCATTATCTAAGTGTGCATTTCATTCACACAGAAAATCAGTAAAATTAAGAATGCCTGTGTTCACACATTTCATAGTAAATTTGATTATGTGTCTTATTACAACCAGTTAGTATTTAAAAAGTAAGTATTAACTTAAAAGGAGTGATATTAAAGTACACATAGTACACAAGAAATGTGAACATATTTAAATATAAGACTTCTTGTAAAAGTATAATAAGTTAGAAAATCTTAAAAAGGGTTTGTTTAGCATTTAAGCAATAATACTAATTGTGTGTTGTTGTTTTTGTAATTATAGCTCTAGACAAGCTGAGTACACAGCATCTCTACCACCCGACACAGGTGGAGATTGTACAGTCCAATGTGGTGTTTGACATTAGCAGTCTGATGCTGTATGGGACACAGGCAGTACCTGTGAGGTTGAAGATCCTGCTGGACCGTCTGTTCAGCGTTCTCAAACAGGAAGAAGTTCTGCACATCCTTCATGGCCTGGGCTGGACCCTAAGAGACTATGTTAGAGGCTACATACTACAGGTAAATACTAAATTTACAAAAAACAAACAAACAAATAAACACAAACTAGTATTAGGTAGCTAACATATCTGACAATTAATATTTCTTTATTCTATTAATAATTATAATATCTTTAATTTTATTTTAGAATAAAGTAAGCATTTTCATAATTCTCATAAACATAATTGTTAAAGCTATACATAAAATAACCACTGCATAGTGCATTCTTAGCTCTATGAATTTAAGAAACTAAAATAAAAATAAGAAAAAAAAAATAAAAGAAAACTTTCATGACTGCAGCCAATAGCAGACTATAGAACCACCATGATGCTTTCCCTCCCTCTCACTCCTTTAATTGGAATCAGACACATTTCTTAATCAAAGGTACAGGGCTTTTGGGTTTGCAACAAAACCAAAGTGTTCCTGTATGAATTAGTTAAGAGCAACTGAACATGTGCTTGTGGTTAGCCTTGTGTGTCCAACGCCAATAGCAGAGCGAGGTGGATGGCTTTGGTTTGGAGACCATGCCTAAGTGGAACAGCATGCTGAGCTCCAAGGCGGTTTTGAGGCCTTGTACGAGGAAATGGCTTCTGTGAGTAAATCTCTCCCTCTCCCACACTTTTTCTCTCATCATTTGACTGGAAGGAATTGTGGAAGGCTGCAGTTTTTTACAGTTCTACAGTCATTTGTTGCGTGCGCAATGTCTGTTTGTGTTTCTCATTGCTCTCCCCCTTATGGCTTATCGGAAAATCCCCTAGACATTAAATATGACATGGCAAAATACTGACCACTGTATCTGATGTAGTCTGAAATCTGAGAATTAAATAATGTCTCTTTGCACAGTCCAGCATTTTTGTGGGTTTGCCGTCAAGTAAGGACACTCGGTTGTCGTGTATAGTTCATAATATTGTTCCAGATGTTTGGTAGTAGGTGTAAAACTTTAGCCATTCTCTGCTCTTAGCATTGAATTTAGTATCACTTTTGAAAATAATTCAGTTTGTATGTGATACTACTGTAATATAATTATAGTTCATTAAGTACTGCCCTTAATCTATAAAAGATTGCTGAAATGATAGCTTTTGAATCTTGGCATCCACCCCATCTACTTAAATAAAAAAAAAAAATAAAAAAAACATACTAAAGTAAATAGTGAAACAAATTCTGTTCTGTCATGTTCGTTTCAAATCTCTTCTGTACGAAACACAAGTAAGAGTTGTGATTCAGGACTGACAAAAAAAAAAAGAAAAGAAAAAAAAAGTATTCTCTTCTCACGGTGGGGAAGAACGTTTCGTTTTCAAAAGTTGAAGGAGTTAAATTCTTATTTATTAATGTTCATGCACCAAATGTTGGTTCAGAATTAATTTAGTTATTTTCAAACATAAACAATCACATTTCACAACACAATAAGAATTCTTTTCTTATTCTTCTTATTCTTTCTTATAAGAAAGTTATTGGAATTGCACTTAAGATTTTAACGGTCTGAGGTCAGCTATGCCACCCGCGGAAGCACCTAGCTTTTTTTATTTAATATTAATGTCCATTCTCACTCCCTCACATACAGGCTTTTAATCTCAAAACATGTCTTTTTAAATTTAAATCAATTTATTGTTTCCTCAGAAAAAGTAAGTAGAATGATTTTCACATCATTATGAAGTAAATATTCTAGCCTAATAGACTGGTTACTCACACTACTATGCATTACTATTAAGTATGTGTTTCATGGCCTTATTTCAGCTACTTTTATTTTCCCAAAACTTACTAACCACGCATATTTGTTTCCTAAAATAAGCAAACATGTACATTCATCTTTGTCACGTATTATTGTAGAACAATTTGTGCTGATTACATGAAAAATACATGTTGGCCAATAATATGTTATAAGAAGCTGATAAAAGCCCAAATATTAGAGCATGTCCAAACATCTCAAGTGCCCCAAAATCATCTCAGACTCCAGAGGGTTAAGGTTGATTGGAACAGTGAAGAACCTCAATCTGGTATAGCACTCTCTCTATAGCACAACACGAAGTTGTTCGAGAATATGATTTAAGTGTATACATAGGTTAAAGCAAGTAATAATGAAGTTAAGGGGGCTAGATTAGATGAGGTTAAGATTAGGTTTTTATGTGAGTAAGTCCTTTAACAATGGAGTGATGGATGCTGCCATTATTCCTAGTGTATTTTTCAGATCACCATAAGATAACTATAGATTTAAATAATTAAAACATGTATTACAAGAACAAGTTAAAAGTGCTTTTATTAGCATGTTTTTGTACTATTAAGGATATGGATGTTTCCAGTTCTTACTTTTTTAAACTATGCTTCATTTGAAACGTCCAGATGTGACAATTACAGAAAATCTGAAAGAAATAAGATAACTTGCAGTTGAGTTCAATTCTGAACTTTTTAATGCTGAACATTGTGATAAAGAAAGTGCTGCTTTTACAAGAAAAAGAAGCATTAGGCAGGGGTGTCCACCCTCTGGACAATAATATAGCATTGCTATTGAACCGTTATTAAGAAGAATAAGAAGAGACCTTAAAAGGTTTTAATACCAAATGTTTTTGATTGTGAAAAAATAGTGTTTTTTCTGTCGATACTTCACTCGTACTGCGTCTGCTAAGACGCTTATGGGAAATACTCCTATTTTCCTCCTAACTGAAGCCTATTCAATCACGCAGTGAAACTGCAATGGCCATTGGTCACTTGCAGTGGTTTAGATTAAACCAATCGGCAGAGCGCCGTGTTAGAGCGACCATTAGGCGTCACTCCCGTCAAAGCCCGCAAGAATGGGCGGGCCCAGCATGTATATATGGTGGCACCTTCGCCGGCAAAGTTAGATTCTTCTCCTTCAGCGACAAAACCTTTGCTGGTCCTGACAGAAGCCTTTGCTGATCAGATCGCCTGCAGTTGGAGAAATCCCCTGCCTACGCCGTTAGGTATTAGGCATCTGATTATTGCTTATTGCTCCTTATGCGCTCGCTCGTTCACTCTCTCACGCTCTCACTCCTTTTCCTCGTAAGACATCACCTTGGAAGTGAATTTATACAGACAACGGAGATGTCGGTCAGCCCCTGCTCTCTCATTTCTTTCCTCTCATTTTTTGGAGGAAAAAAGCATAACTTTGTGAGGTTGTGCTATCAAGGCTGGGCGATCCCCTCCCTCTCACGTGTCTGCATCATTGCTTCCTCTCATAGCACAAACCAAGCCTTATATCCCTAATCGCGATAAAACGCTCGATATATAAAACCCCTCCCTTCGGCAGAATGTCTAGCAAGCCATTCCCGGGGCCTCAAATTGGATTATGGGGATAATGAAATGACAGCTATTCACGCTGCGGACCCAAAGTGAAAGCACTGCTCTTAAAGGGGCCCGACACTTTTGTCCCTCGTGCAGAAAGAAGGGTTATGGAGCCAGTGCTTTAGTCCCCAAGCGAGATGGCGGTCTGATACCTAAATATGGCACTAAATATGGCACCTTCCCCTCCCCACCTGATCTTCCCCTTCCCCACCTGATCTCTCCGCCTATAAAGTGACAGGACGATAATGCTTTTGAGACATGCGCACCCTCGGGTTTCCACTAGGTCCGTTGTCAGGCTTTATCGTTCTGCACTTACAGCACGGCTGGATTAGACTGTTTTCCATAAGCGTAGCAGACGCAGTACGAGTGAAGTATCGACAGGGAACGTACAGGTTACTTTCGTAACCCAGGTTTCCTGAGATACCACCATTTACAGGTCCTTAGCATATTGTGATAAAGTTCATTATTTTCTGTAATGTACGGATAAACATTAGACTTTCATATATTTTAGATTCATTACACACAACTGAAGT
>JAUYWG010000031.1:3278794-3300522 GCA_034779775.1 Enteromius afrohamiltoni
TTTGTTGATCAGTTTAAGGTAGCATTTCACAAATTGAGTTTTTAAAAGATTTAAAAGTGCACTTATGTGTCTGTCTTGTTATTGATCAAGTGGTAGAGGTTGATATAACCTTTAGAATGTAAGCAGTACTAAAAATAGTTTTTAGAACAAGAAATAATGCCATTAGTCTAGTTACAGTACATGTCCCTGTTGAAGGTCAGTGAGCTAATTATTTGAAGCTAATATTAATATTAATTATTAATATTATTATAAGCTAATATAATTTTTTGCAGTAATATCAAAGGTAAAACTTAAAACTATGTTACTGAATCTAATTGTAATTGTAATGTAGGAGCAATCCTGCAGGTATTAAAAGAACATGGCAGCAGCTGAAATTTTAATTTAAAAATATAATTCAATCAGGTAAGGTTTGAGCATGTCATGTTTTTTTTTTTAAATACATACAGTGCATACAATGGCCTTACTTACTCCGCATCCCTGATAAAGAAAGCTTCCATTAGCAAAGAAATGGAAAACTGTAACGCCCTAACAAAAATGTAATGTTATGGGGTGTAACGGTGGTTGCCCAAAACAATTATTTTACTTGTTATTAAAAAAAAATAAATAAAAAATTCAGATGGATACAGGACACGAACCTAGGTCATCCCATATGCTGCCGCTGAACCCAAACCACTAGACCACATTTGGGACAGTTGGGACAAAATTTGGGGCAATTTTGTTGGTCTGACAAGGGTATTTATGTAATTTCTAGAAAATAGCATCTTTTTGTATTTAAGACTTAAAAGGTGTTGGCAACCTGATCTCATAAAAATATGTGCACTTTGCACTTTTTGTTAAAACTTTTTTGTTTTTACATGCATACTGCACATTTTGCCACAGTTGCAAAGAGAAATGTCTACTGAGTGGCACTAAAACACAGGTTTAAACCTTAAACCCTGGCACATTTTTATTATGTTGATATAGTTATGTATTGCAGCGATTCAGAATTGCTAAAAATTAATTCTCTATTAGTGCACCAAGGTGCACTAAAGTGCACCAAGGTATGTCTATGCCATGAGACCAGGTAGGGTTTTGTGAACTGAAAAATGTGCAGTTAAATTCCACCACATTTATTTGTGTTAAAGAACCTTTACATAACAAAAGGTGTTTTCTAAAAAAAAATTGAGACATTTAAAGTATTAATATAGAATTTATGTGCTGAATTTATGTTTCCCTACTCATCTTTTCTGACTGTTTTTCATTAGTTTTGTATTTGGCTAGGGTCAATGTCACTACTGGTGGCATGAAGCGATACCTGGAACCTACAGAAGTTGCACAGGCAAGTCCAACTCCTTTGAGTTGCTTCAATGAAATTTGAGAAGAAAATAGCATTGTATGATACTCTATTTTTAATTTTAAATAATATAATATAATTGACTTATGATTGCAATGTTATATTATAGGAATTCATATTTTATATATCATTACATTATTTTGACATCAGTGCCTATTTACTTCACTGCAAAATATGTTTTTTGTTGAAAATGTGCAGTGTAACCCAGCAGAATTATTTATTGTTTAAATTATTGGATAACATTGACCGAACTGAACGCTGTGTGAGAGCATAATAAAAAAATAAATAATAATTACAGAAATCACTATAATCTGCTCTTATCAAAATGATCTTCAAGACATTATGCCAGGCTGTGCTCCATCTCCTTTGAGGAATGTACTTCCCCTCACATGATTTAGAGATTAAAGCAAAAATGTCCACTGCTTGGCCCCTAGTGACACTCTGCTCATTAGTGGTAAACCAAAGTCGCGTGTCAGGACAGGGCCATGGGTCAGGCTGCAAATGTATCAACTGAGCAGAAGGAACATGATGTGTGCCTGCTACTAACAAAGCGTTAATGTGTGAAAGTGCTAATGTTATCTGTTAACAGATAATCAACAAGTGGAACTGAAACTGAGTTAAACTTACAGCTAACATTCCAAGGAAAACCAAGAACTAATTCTAAAATAAAGCAAAGGCATTTGAATAAGCACAAACTCTTATATATATTACAGAATGCAAGAGGCTAACCTATCATGCTTTTAGTTTACTCTGCTTTAAGTATTATAGATTATTGTCATAACAGCTAGTAACAAGTCAAGTCACTTTTATTTATATAGCGCTTTTAACAATGCTGATTGTAGCAAAGCACTGAACATTATCAAGTAGAAGAACAGAGTGATGGTAATGTATAATGATAATTAAACAATTTAATAAATGCTGAGATGGTCTCTGTAGTCAAGACGACGATAATCACTAGAAATCAGGTGTCCCCAACAACAACAGTAACAATGCAAAAAAGTGCCACTAGAGAGAGACAGAAGAGGAGTGGCCTTACAGCCTCTATAGGCCTTACTGTATTCAGCCTATAGAGGGCCTCTTATGCACTCAAATGTACTTGTTGTGTGTCATTTAGAAGCAGGTTTCTGAGCTTGCATGTGAGAACATTCTGCTCAGCTATAATATTATTTAACGAAATATAAGATTATTATGGTAATCTGTCCAATTACTACTCCCGTTATTACACTTAACTTTTCAACATTTTGATCCAGCAGCGCATTAATATGCTATAATTAGATACAGGGTATAGATAACATTGTGTTTATTGGGAAAACCAGTTCATGGATTTTTTACATACACACACTGTGCAGGCTGTGCATGAACCTACAGAGATGTTGTCATCTAAATCTCCTTCATCACATATAATATCGCCTTTAGAGATATATTCATCTCCACTAATGTAGTCTAAACATACAGAGACTAAATAAATGCACATTCAAAATAAAACAGAGAAAGAACATATTAGCCATACTAATTGTAAGATTGTAAAGGTTTGTTCAAATGAAGGATAACTATAAAAATAATTATATTAGTGTCTACTGCAATGCACAATAGCATCTGTTTCTTCAAAGCACACTGCAGTTACAGTATGCTCAATTGCTTTAAATGCTCAATCTCTTTAAAGCAGGATAGATTCTGATTGTGAATGTTTTATCAGCTGGGAAAGAAATGTTGTGAAATTCCATAGATAGTGTTCTTCTGTTCCATTATCATTATAGTTGCGGCACAGACTTTACTATTCTTTTCAAGAATGATTATCGTTATGGTTATTGTATAATGTGTTTATTTAAATAGATTTAATTTATTTAACTTAACACTGTGCCATTTTAAAATCTTTATTAAACTATAGAATTTCATTGGAAAGCAGTGTTACAAACTGGTCATCCATTATATCTATGGTGAAGGTTTTGAGTAAAAAAAAAGCTTCCAAGCTATTTTCAGCTTTCCTGGTTTTCACTGGTGTATGGTAGGAGGCGCTATTATGCATCTTATGAAAAAGTGTTGAAAGCCTGGATCAAAACAAGATAAAGAAGAAACAAGAAACAAGTTCTCGCGTATTTAAGCAGATGCTTATGCAAGATAATGCGTCATCATCCATTAAAACAGCATATAAATCATTGAGCGGTCTATCCCATTTATGTTTTTATCATTATTCTAAATCTAAACCAGACAAAAACACTATTTTCTCAGTTTTTGTTCAAAATGTTGCTTTTTATGAAACTCACCTGCATTCAAGTATCGATTAAATAAATAAATCAATAAATAAAAATTAAAAATATAGCATGAAGCTAGATTAAAACATTTGTTGTTGTTTAAAATCAGTGACTCTTTTCAATGACTTTTTTGCTTTGAAATATTGCATTAGCTTATTGTTTGTTTGGCTATTTATACAAAAAAATTATCTGGGGGGCATTGAACTTTACCAAATAATGAAAATTACCAATTACAAAAATGTTATTCTTGGAAAAGGACTAGGCTTGTTTTGTTCAATGAGATGAATTGTCTCCTGATTGAATCAAACCAATAAAGCTCTGTATGTATACTATTAATAGATGTAGACTATTAGCATGTCATATGAGATGATGCAAGGGTGTCATTTGTGTGAGACTAAAACATTCTAATATTTTAATTAAACAGATTACATTCTTGGAAAGAAAAATGGCATGTTTATATCTCTGAGTTGCTAAAAGGCAATGTAATTTTTCAAATATTTTATAATATATAATTAAACGGGAAATGATAGTGGGAGGGATGATAAAGGCGATAAAGAGAATGAGATGTGCTGCTGTATGTTGCATTGACCATTTCTCTCTGATCTTTTATTATGAGAGATAAGGGGAGGACTTTCGTGCGTGTGCAGTGCTTAGGGAGCTCCCTTTGGGTGACATTTTATGATGAGAGACAGCTCTACATTGCTTCTCGCCAGGGTGTTTCCGGCTGGCTCCAATTAACCTTGCCCCAAGGAGCTTTGCACACTAATTAGAAGCGAGAAATATGTCTCTGATTCAAAATGCCACAGAGACACAGATGCACTGTTATCCTGACAGACAGACAAGGTGTGAGAGAGACCTCCTCTATTGTGACTGGGAGCATTCAATCTTCAACTCAGCTGGTGACAGTTAGCAGCTCTGACATCCTGATGATCACACTGTCTTTCTCACTTCCAGCTATATGGATGACATCCTTATCAAATGAGTGCAAGGCTAACTGCACATTAAAGTATGCCTTTGATAGCTAATAATTTTGACTTTTATACAAAGGTGGACAATTCATTTACCTGATTACTGTATTAAGTACCCTTTTCGAGTATCTTTACTTTACTTAAGTATTACTTAAATAAGACTTTAACTTTACTGCATACGAATAACAAATATCATACTCCACTACATTTTTATCAAGTTCCTCGAATTAGAAAGTCATTACTATGTAGCAGCTTTGAAATTCAGTGGAATATTATTTTTTCTCTAAAATGTGATTTTTTAACAGCCTTGTCATCATTGTTATGGGGTTTACATGGAGTGATTTCCCAGCCTTTATTGAATACCGACCAGTTGCAAATGTGATATTTCCTTCTAGATTCAATTGAAAGAAGTTAATATTGTTGTATTTATTAGACATAATATTGTCTGATTTTCAAAAATACTACCTATAAAGCCACAGATATATAAAATCTCCTGATATTCTGTCGCTGAGCAACAGAGTTTCAGCTCCCTCTAAAGATTTTCAGTTGGATTTAGGTCTGGAGACTGGCTAGGCCACTCCAGAACCTTGATATGCTTTTTACAGAGCCACTGCTTGGTTTTCGTGGCTGTGTGCTTTGGGTCATTGTAATGTTGGAAGACCCAGTCACGACCCATCTTTAATACTCTGACTGAGAGAAGGAAGTTTTTGCCCATTATGTCACAATACATGGCCCAGTCCATCCTCTCCTTAATACATTGCAGTCGTCTATTATTGGGATGATACTCATCATTCTTCTTCCTCCAAACATGGCGAATGGAGTTAATACCAAAAAATTCTACTTTGGTCTCATCTGACCACAGGACTTTCTCCCATAACTTCTCTGGATCATCCAGATGGTTCCTGACAAACTTCAGATGGGCCTGGACATAGGCTGACTTCAGCAGGGGAACCTTCCGTGTTATACAAGATTTTAAACCATGACGTTTGTGTATTACTGATAGTGTCCTTGGAAATGATGATCCCAGCTGTCTTCACGGCACTGACCAGCTCCTCCCGTGTAGTTCTGGGCTGATTCTTCAACATTCAAGATTCAAGATTCAGGATTCAAGATTTTTGATTTTTTCACATGCATAGTTATACAGGTACAACACGCAGTGAAATGTATCCTGAACCACTCCTACTTGGTGCAAATAACAAATGAAAACAAAAGAAATAGTCTATAAATAAAGATAGAAACAACAACAAATAGAAACAATGAAAATTATTCCTTAAAAAAAGGTGCAAAATAGTACAATGTAATAATAATAATGGTAATAATAACAATAAACTCTGATTTACCAGAGTGTATATGCAACCGGATAAATCCATTCTCAGCATCATTGATACCCCATGAGGAGAGATCTTCTGTAGGGCTCCAGTGCGAGGGACATTGACAGTCATCATTAGCCTCCTCCATTTTCTGACAAATGCTCCAACAGTTGTTATTTTTTCACCAATTGCTTGGCAATTGCCCCATAGTCCTTTCCAGATTTGTGAATGTCTACAATTTTGTCTCTTGTATCTTTTAACAGTTCTTTGGTTTTGCCCATGTTGCTACTTGCGTCTTTGGCTGATTGTGGGGTGCACAGGTGTCTTTATGACAGCTAAAAACCTCAAACAGATGCTACTAATTTATAATCATGAGCAGAGTGTGGCTGGACTATTTAAAAGCAAAATAACAGGCCTTTGAGGGTCAGAAATCTGGCTGATAAGCAAGTCATCAAATACTTATTTGACACAGTTGTTCCCAAATAAATTGTTAAAAACCATACCTATGCTGAAAATAGTAGACTCCTCCATGATTTTAAAGTAGGAGAACTTGCAAAATCGCAGGGTGATCAAATAGGTATTGACCTCACTGTATACTGTATATGTTTATATATACTCACGACTAGATTGCTCTCTAAATGATTTAAGAAAGACTTAAAATAGTTTTAAGATAATACACATCTCCTTTTGATGCTGATTTGGCAGCAAATTACACCAAATTTGTTGATAGTTAAATATGACTATAAATTTTGCAGAACATGGCAATTTAATGCATTATGGAGCATGTCAATCAAAGGGTAGTGAAAATAATTTAGTTTAGTCCACAGACTCTCTTGTGTCAGTAAAGTTTTAAAAATGTATAGGCCTGCTGGGTATTGAGAAAAGCACATGACTAATTGAGAAAAGTGCAAGGGTCACATATGGAGTGGGCAGGATGTTCTAATAGCACTCCCATGTCTCTACTTTTCAAACTTGCATTTTAGTTGGAACCATTTGTGATCTCTTTTTGTTTTACATGCTGTTAGTGAGGGCAGCAGCTGATACAAACATGTTGTGGGAGTTGTACAGCAAACAGCCATTTGTACCTGCCTTTGACCTGGGGGACTCTTGAAAGGGAAACAAGGGAGATGCAGA
The DNA here is from genome assembly GCA_034779775.1 of Enteromius afrohamiltoni. NCBI lineage: Eukaryota > Metazoa > Chordata > Actinopteri > Cypriniformes > Cyprinidae > Enteromius > Enteromius afrohamiltoni. The sequence goes on from JAUYWG010000031.1 coordinate 3,285,792, forward strand.
GAGAGAATGACTTGTGCTTAATAGCTCTTGAGTACAGTGGCTGCAGCTCAGTGATGTAGTGTGTCAACTCCCTCCGGATATGGGCACTCCCCTTTCTGCACCTTGGCATGACTTTTCACTTTGATTGTCAGGCAAGGCTGCTTGCTTCAGTGATTCCATATCTCCAAAACCCCTGGGACAACAGAATCTGTGGTAGCTGAGTGCTGTGCAAATGATTATAGTGGGTGCTCCAGTAGCTTAGACCAATAAATGTCATTGTGACTGTGTCACATACTGTAAAATTAGTCACATACTGTTTTTAATTTTCCCATGTATTTCATCGGTCTTTAATTATTTATTACTATTATTTATTTATTTTTAGAATTTATGAACTATTTTTGTTTTTAATTAATTAATTTATGTTTATTAGTATTACTATTAGTATTTTGTTTTTATTTTCAAGTGTGTAAATGACGGTATATTTTATGGTTTTTCACACATACCATAGAATATTCATATTATATGAAAGATCTTTTGATTCCAAAAAACTATGCCTCTAGTAGAGGGATGGGGAAATTGGCAGAACCTGAGTTCGACATGTTCCTGGGTCAACATCTTTGTTGACCTTGGAACAACATTCAAAATTATGAGATTTTTTCAGCAAATATAATTCTTTAGGGTCTTAATGGAAAGTTTGTAAAATTTCTCAAATATAGTTTAAAAAATGCTAATTTTACCCCGTCAAAAACAGCTCTTTAGAAATCACTCTGTTTTGTGTATTTCCCCTTTAAATCTTCACTAGCTCCACAGACCCCGCCCCTCTTTTCCGAGGCACTCTTGGAGGATATTTTTTTTAGCTGTATTCATAGTGAAATTTGCTAATTAGCATGTCATTAGGAAAGGCGATTTGCAAAGATTCATTAAAAGACTTTATACTCACTGCTTCTGTAGGTGAGGCTGGATCATGAATGATTTGCGTGTAAACATAAACACATTTCGGTTGATCAAGAGTGCATTTCCTTCAGAACCAAACATAACGTTAATCTTCAGATGTGAAATCCTTCAGATGTGCAATCCATCAGTCACTCAGATGTGATGCCACACTGACATGCATTTGAAAATGGCTTGATTTCAAAAACTTATTTTTATTAAAATAAAAGAAAACTACTGGGTGGATCTTTTTCATTGTAGGGTGGTTGTGTACACACACTCCCAACACACATTTCAGTCCAAACAGCTTGTAAAAGTGCATGTGGCACCAGAAGACCCCTTTAAAGTTGAAATATTACCAGAATAAAGTCGAAATACTACGAGATTAAAGTCTAAATATGATGGCAATAATGTTGAAATACTAATACAATAAAGTCGAAATGTTACTAGAATAAAGTCGAAATGTTTCAAGAATTTAGATCTTTAAATTAACGTTATAATATTTAGTACAGTGCACTTGCAAATTTGAATATTGTTGCATCCGAGCAGCCACTTCATCATACGAGATCTAAGAACTTGCGGAAATAATATGATATTTCTTAAAAGACTGAACAGGAACAACTTTTTATCTTTATATCAGCTCACACGCTCACTCGGCATTCCTTTAGGGGGTGCTGTAGCTCTCTTATGCCATTTTTAATACACTACAAAGGCATTTATGTGGGATTATTAGCAGAAATTATATCATGTGTAATATTTGCGGGGACATTATATGCCTGGAAATAATATTTCTTGTCTGATATAGCTTTGTTGCTTTTGATATAAAAAAGCTCAGTTTCAAATTATTGTGTTTTTCCTCTTTATTTCAAGTGTATAGCAAGATATAAAACTGAAGGAACATCAGAACGCATGGAAAATAGAATAATTTATAATGAAGTCTCATTGTAATCAGGAAAAATTTCAGCTTAAACTAAAGCGATTTCAGCTATATGCCAGGCTATAATATATATGTCATGTGATAATATACACATGGTCTATATTTCGTTATAAAACTGGCAGATTTTGAAAGCTGAGACTTTGGAATATCTCTGGGGATGCTCCCAATCTAGACCGACGTTATTCTCATAATATTTCAACTTTATTCTCGTAATATTTAGACTTTATTCTTGTAATATTTAGACTTTATTCTCGTTATATTCCGACTTTAATCTCATTGTATTTCGACTTTATTCTCTAAATATTTAGACTTTAATATTATACTATTTCAACTGTAATCTCTTAGTATTTCGACTTTATTCTCTTAATATTATGACTTTAAGTTTTAGACTTTTTATAATTTTTTTGGTGGCACTAAAATGCTGTATATAAAGAAAATACTTAAAATACTTTATTCTAAAATACTAATTTTTTATATATATATAAAGAAAATACAAAAAAAATATGAATGATTTAATCTTTTCTTTTTTTATTTTATTTTCTGTAAAATTAGACCATTTCTATCAATTTACTCCAATATATGCAAGTAGAACACTCTTTAAATTCAGGTATGAAATCCGTAAATCTGTAATAAACTCCCAAAATGCAACAGAGCTTAATCAAATCATGCAAAATTATTCAAAGATTATACAAAGATCAGTGCTATAATAATGGCACTATTAATATTATAAAAGTTAAAAACACTATATTTCTATGCTAAAACCCCTGATTTTGCATTTATAGGATGACCCATTCTAGTTACCTTAGTTACTAATATAGTACTTTTCACAGATTTTGCTTTTGTATATTTAGACATAAATAAATTCACAGGTTTTGCATTTGGATTCATATTTAGACATTATTAATAATAATTATAATAATAATAGAATGTTAAAACATTAAAAAAAAAATTAAGTTTAATTATTAATATGCAGTGTCATGTCATGATTACAGTGAAGCCTGAAAAATATAAAGACAAATAAAGAAGAGAGAGAGAGAGAAAGGGTATATTTAATGCATATTAATATTATGTTTTAACTGTTTAATTTTTGTTTGTGTTAACATATTCTCCATTAGGGATGCCTTTTAGTATTAAACATACATTTCAGAATGGCCTTAGACCAGCATTTCAGACCGACTGCCTCAAATAAATTTTCCAAAAGGCTTCTACTAAGGCTGTGTCGAATAAGCATGAGCACTGCATGTTTCGAAATCAAAATATGACATGGGTGTTTTTATATGAATGTATTTTTGAAAAGAACCAACAGTCTTCAGAAAAGCTCAAATTAATTTTTATTTAGTCTTAACTGTAATGTCTGATAAAGTAGCATTTGTGACTGCAGTGTTTATTTGATTTACAGCCGTTACTGGGGAAACTGCTATATCTCCCTCTCCAAAAGTGCCTCATGCTGGCAGAGAATGAATTTGCATTTGCAAGCCTGTGGGAAACACTGGTGTTTGTTAACAAGCATAAACAAAAACCTTCAGAATTGTTTTGAGAAGTCTTGAGCCATGCTCTATTACTATGAATAAGACTCCTCCTCCTCCTAATATCTTGTACCCCACAATAAATATGTTCTCATACTGTGTTTTATAAGATAAACAGGAAACTGTCTCTTTTGCTGACACTTCATTTAATTGTTTTGCACTTGTGAGGGCCCAAAAGTGGCAAAAATGTATATCTGATATGGGGTTCAGAAGTGGGTGTGTCAAATGGTTCATTAGTACCCCCTCTAAAACTTATTTACAACTGGAATGCGCAAAAGATGTAACTTGTGAAGAACCTGGCTACTCTGTTTTCACAAGAAGGAATGCACGGTTTCTACCATGGGAGAACCACCGGAACTCAGTGAGCAGCAGCTCCTTGTCTTGCTCACGAGATGCACTTATGTGAAGCTACTTTGAGAGAGTGAAAGAAAGAAGATGCGGTCTGAATCACCAACATTTTTTTCACTGATTCAGTCTAATAGTTTGTGTTGATTTATTTAGGCGTCTAACCTACATGCTATATTGAATATGTTTGCAGGAACCCTTATACTTGAAAGCTGTGAGGAAAAGTAAAACTATGTAATGTGTAGTGTGTACATATAATCTCCAACTAAAATTCTAGACATGATTAAATATAACTATTACAGAGATTTTGTTCCAAGATCTCTAAATTTAAAAATTAAGCACAGTATAACCATTCAATGTTGATAATGCCTTAAGGTTCACATAGTTGATAAGACTTCCGACCTAAAGAGATCTACATTACTATATTCAGTAGACATATTGCCACCTGCTGGCAACATGAAGTGACATGTTTTTTATGCCCTAACAAACCCCTCCTACAGATGTAATGACATCAACATTATAATTGGTCAGTCTAATCTAAAAGCCTTTGTGATGTTAGATAGTTATGTTAAAAGTATATTAGAGAGTTTTTGTTAAGAAGTGTGTCTTTGGCGGCTTGAAAAAGTTCAGTTATTGCAGCCATACAACGTCTAATCTGCCCCACTTCACATATTCAATAAACATTTTGGTCTAAACACTAATCTAAAGGCCAATATTCTGTTGTAATCGTAGTGCCACCTGCTGGCAATAGGAAATTTCATGTTTACACCAACTTATACAATGTCTGAACTAACCCAAACTTCACAGTCCTTGCCTGAACACATCTAAAGGCCTATAATTTGTTACAGTCATAGCTCCACCTGCAACAAGAAGTGTTTAGTTTTGCACTTACTTAAATGTGCAATGTCTAATCTTCCCCAAACTTCACATGTTTGTTCAGAGTTCTGGCCTGAACATGTTATAGTCATAGAGTCACCTGTTGGCAACAGTAAATAGAGAACGAGTGCCCTTTCAACTCTGCTGATATGATTATGATAAAGCATAGTAATTTAATTAATTTAATTAATTTCTTTTAACATCGACAACCCCAGAAGTCTGGTCTTTTCTTGTCTGGTGGTTCACACATTGGATGGGCTTAAACAACTGTGTTTCTTTGCTGGCAGTCACAAGTTATAGACAGGAAGAGAGATGCATAAATACATGATGTTAATTATGTTTATTTTTAGAGGAAGTGAGTACAGTATAATAATGACTGGAAGCAAAAGTAGATGGGGCAGTTTCTAGACCTATGTCTTGCCAAAACCCTAATACAACTTCTTGTTATTCCTTTGATCCCTGCCCACACAGCACTGGTAGTAATATTCATCCTTCCAGAGATCTGTTTAGCTAAATTACTGACATAAACCAAGATCCATGCTTAATGGGTCTGTTTGGCTAAACCCTTCCACATTATTTCCATTTATTCTCAAATGCATTTGTATGTGTACATCATCAGTAAATAATGTTGCTGGTGACAGTCACTATAGCTGTGTTTGCTCTGGGTCTGTGGAATCTATCTCGAGAGGCCTGCAGACAGGAATAGCTCAAGAGATGCTGCTGAAGCAGACAAGGGAATGGAAAAGCCACCTCTGAGCTAATGGTCTTGCATCTTCCTGGCAGCATGTCAATAATGGCTCTTATCACATTAGGCAAAGAGTCCATTAGCTTATTCTCTTCTCCTGCATGAGCTGTGGCAGCGTCAGTTTGTATATAACCTCTCTAATGGTTTGTGTGTGTGTGTGTGTTTGAAAGTGAGAGAGTGCTATAGATTCTTAAGCCACCAAATGTAAAACACTTGGCTAACCTCACAGTCAAATTTAGGATCAGAGTGGGGATATAAATTTGTTTTGTTTGACTTGCAACCAAAAAGGCATAGATTTTGTCTAAAGCAAAAAGAAAGAACAACACATACATATCTTCTCTTCATGTTTTTGTCTGTTCTCATTCCAGCTGAGTTAATCTTTTGAAGGTTGCTCTTTGAATTATTTTCAATAACATTGATATAAAAGCTTTTGAGTAAGAGGTGTAAGCATTACTCTAAATGATAAAAGTAATGTAAAACACATCCCAGTATCACACTGATACAGTACACGAAAGCCAAGAAGCAAATTGTGAGCATATGTTATAACTTTTTCAGGCATTACCAAACAATCACTGGAGTGAAAAAAAAGAAAATATGATATAAAAGAATATATAAAAAAGACTCTGTTGCACTGTTGCACCAAAGACAGGACATTTCTCATGCACTCCCACTGTTTTCCCTAAAGAACTCCATGTCCACCTAACATCTGCTTCCCAGATCAGCAGATCCATTCCATTCCCTCTCAGAGGAAGATCACAGAAATCCTCTTCAATTAATTGGAACCGATTCTTTTCCCTCAGTCCCTCTGCACCTGAGTGTTGCCCTGCATCAGTACTGACTTGTATTGTAGTCAAAATGACAGTGATGCAGATTAGTCCAATCTTAAATTCCAATTTGAAACAATGAGATAAACTGATAAACTGAAAGTGATCATTTGTTTGAAAAGCACAGTGCTGAATAGTGAATAGTGGAGCGGCTAAAAATAGTGAAAGTTCATTATTGCTGAACTTGCAAATTAAAATGGAAATGTTTGAAAGGAACTGTGTTCTGGCTACTCTGATCATTTATTGTGAGATAGGTCAGGCAGTAAACAACACCTTCTTTTGAATTATTGCAGATAAGCTTGTTCCCAGTACCAATTTTGCTAATCCGAACCAGTTACTAACTAGTGTTATGAACTGGGAAAGCATGTTTAGAAAATAATTATACACTGCTTCTTTTACTTTTTTGTTATATAGGGTAGATTACGTTTATTTTAGATTACATTTTCTGTTAAATTTGTGTAAACTATTGTGTATACATGGGATGTATATGTTTTTTTCTCTGTTCTGCAAGGCAGTGCAATTAGAGTAGACCTGTTACAAATTATAGAAAATATGAATGTTCACAGTGGGCCATGTGTGCATGTATAATAGGCTTCATTTGGATGCTGAAGTCAGCACGTTCTTCAGCAGTGTGTTCCAATTTTCACAGAGATCACGAGCAGTCATTGATGATTATTATTTAGCCAGGAGGTCTGAATGTTTTCTTCTTCCACATTTACTTCATATGTGTCATTTCAGCAATAGTAGATAACTGATATGTATCACTTTTAGGTATACACTTTTAAACAACTGAATACTATTGCTTGCAAAAAAAAACATTGCATGTCCACATTAGCCCTTCTAAGAAAAGAGGCCCCTATGATAATCATTAGGCACTATTTGACCAATGAGAGTTACACAAGACTCTTGTGAGCTCTCCCTCTGATGTCATGGCTTCAGGCACTGGGCTTTGACTGAGCCCACCCCCCACCCCCACCTCCTTTTTTGCCACTTCCCTACTCAATTATTCATTGCTTAAAATAAAAAAAGGTCAGAAAGTAGAATACTGAGCAATTCATAGGTCCAAGACCTTCTAAGATCACAGGGAAACCTCTGCTTAACCTCCCTTGAAGTAGTGAACACAGGGGATGGAAGAGATTTTTGGTTCTGGGATATGATAGCTACCCCTTGATCAATAGTGAATTTCTGTTGTGTCCACTGGGAGTTACTGGATCAATGTGGTTCCCAGACCAATTGTCCATGGTGAATTAGATGTCTTAGAAATGTTAGTTCTATATTATGTAGCAACAAGCACATGTTATAAATGTGATACTGAAATATTTTTACCAAAATAATAATAATAATAATTATAATATGAATAATAGTAAGAAGAATAGAAATAAGAAGGTAAAGCAAAAGAAGAAGAAAGAAGAAGAAAGAAGCAAATATTAAAGTATATTAATAATAATATTAAAAAGGTAGAGTTTCATACATGGTTCATGTTCGGTGTGTTTACCTGTTTTTACTCTGTACCCACTGTAGTATATTTCTTAGAGTTTAATGATCCAATGACTATGAAAAGTAATGATTGTTATAATGACTTCATTTAATGGCTTAATCTTAAGCCTTTAAAACAAGACTGGGGGATGTTAATATAATAACTACATAATTTACTACATTATTATGCTGACAACATTGGCATGGTGAATATGTGTCCATCTTTTGCTTGTCCTCAGAGACCGTTTACAAAGCTCAAGCCTCCAGCATCATTATTGGGTTGCAGTAAGTGACACCAGCAGCAGTGAGATAAATAAAGCCATCACAGATCACAGTTAATACATTTGCAGAATTTGCTGACTGCCCCATGGATAGATGAGACCCCTGACTTAATGCTATAATTATTAAGTAATTGTCTTTAACCTCACAAACAGTGTTCAGCCACATTATGTAAAGGAGTCAGGGGTGTGTAATGACAGTGTAATCCATCACAGCTTTGGGTGGGGGACGGTTCTAATGAGATTTCATTTGAGTATGGCAAATCTGCAGAATGCATAGATAGAAGCAACATTAGGCTAATTGGGAGATGAGTGCCTTGGTGTAAAAGTGCTTCTAATGGCAGTTTTGTTGCCTGACTAATGCAAGGGAGTTGGCTAAAGACCTGAGGCTGATTTGTGGGCAGACACACAATTTTTTTTTTTTTTTTATACCAGTCAGTCTAAATGTTGCCTCCTCTTCACCTCTTCAGTTTTAGTTTGCACACAGTGTAATATCTCTTGAATAAAGAAAATGAATACTCAATAGGATATAGGGTAACACTTTACAATAAAGCTGTACAATTAACGTTATTCATTAGCTAACATGAACTAACAACTCTACTTTTCAGGATTACTTAATGTTTTGTTAAGGTTAACTTACACAAGCTTACTAATTAACGTTGTGGCTAATACATTAGATACAAAATTAACTATGCATCTGTTCAGCCTTACATAATCTTTGCTCATGTTAACTTATTCATATACTAATGTGTTAGTTCATGTATTGCAGTGATCGATTAATTAATCTAACAATGAACAATGCCTGTAAAAAACTTTATTTAGTGAGCTTTATTTAATTATACTACAGCAACTAATGCACACAATGGAAAAACAATAGTATAGACAATAACGTATAATATAAACAATAACGTTTAGCATAGTTGCAGGGAGAACACAGGAGTCAATAATCCACTTGAACGGTCTTTAATAAAAACATGCAGGGGAAATCCTACAAAGAAAACTTTTCGGCAAACTCATGCAAACACACTAGTAACTTAGTAGACTGTGTGAAGAACTAAGGAACAGACAGTAACTGGTATACACAGGATAATTACAAAAACATGTACATGTAATCTAAATCAAACTAAAAGAGGACAGAAAAATGGAATTATATGTGAAAACAGGAAAGTAAATAGGTACATACACGTGACAATAAGAAACACTATCTGTTGATGTTTAGATTATTTTTAAGTTAACCAATAGCCCAAACCAGTGCCCAAATGGGGAGTTAATATTGTTTATCCACTATGTGTGTTTACTGCTACATAAAATAATGTTTATATACTGTATGTAGTATAATTAAATAAAGCTTACAGGCATAGTTCATTGTTCTTTCATGTAAAATAAAGCAAGCACTAGCTCATTAGTATATGAATGTTAACATGAACAAAGATTAAATAATGCTGAACAGGTGCGCTGTTAATTTTTAGTTCATGTTCACGGATGCATTAACCACAACATTAACTAATCTGTTAAATGTAAAGAGATGCATTAGTAAATATATAAGTTATCATTAGCAAAACATTAAGTAATCCTAAAAGGTGGAGTTTTCATTGTCAGTTTATGTTAATTAATGCATTAACTAATGTTAATTAATAGAACGTTATTGTAAAGTGTTACCGGATACAGCTATGGTAAAGAGCTATTACAGCAATGAAGTTCTAAAATGTAACCAAAACCACATGATTTTTTTCTTCAAGCAAAACTCTAGACAACAACCCCCTTTTTTAAACACTATTGTGTTTTTTTGTGTTTGAGTATGGCTTTAGCTTTAGTTTTCCTGTGACCTGTTCATAATAACTTAATTTGGTAAACGTTACAGTCCAGGGTCTTCTCTTGCTTTATACTTTATAAAAAAATAAAAAATAAAATAAAAATGAACTCAAAAGTGATACCTGGCCATCTCACATTTGCAAATTGCGGTGTTACCAAACATCATCATAAGCTAGGGTAATATTTCAGAGATGTAATACTGTGGTGAATTTAATCTCTCCCTCCAGGTCTAATGGCATACACTTCACTGAAAGTGGTGTTTCCGGCCTTGTGAGAAAAGATAGACAACTGTGTTATAAATGATCCTGTGATTAGTAACTAAGATCAGGCGGTTTTTGGTGTTCACAAGGTAGACACAAGGCCATAGACTGAGTACACAGCCATGCTGATGTAGAGCAATATTTCAAGACTATGAGTGTGATATTGTCTTTCTGTTTGATGAGACAAGTGTGTGAATAAATAAAAAAAAATCCTATTTGTGTCTTAAAAAACATTTTGTATGCAAAACTACTTCCTTCCGCCATGGACTTAAATACAACAGCTTAAATTCAACAATTGTATCCTAGTTATTTTAAAAATTTCACTTCAGAACTAGTAATTAATAAACATAAAGTTGCCTAACTCTTTAAGCACAGATATATTTTTTTACTAGTTGAACACACTGACTGAACGCTTTCAGAGTTTTCTCTCTGTCAAGCTATCTGTGATATTTTTTATTTCATCTCAATAGATGTGCAGCACACCTGTGTTTCACGTAACGTAAACTATAGTTGAAGGCACTTGATTCGCCTCCGCTTTGCTTTTTTCACACATGCACAGAGGGAGACAGAGCATGAAATCATCATATCATTCAGAATTTACACACTATATGTAAACAATATTCTTTATTTTTTTCCCTGTCAAAATAATTGACAAAGATACTTTGGAATTCTTCAGAACTCCTGCTTTCTCTAATGTTCAACCTACATCTCATTGGCTGCCGCTCACCTATTATCGTCCCTGTTTTGATTTCAGCAAATCAATTAAAGAGAATGCACACAACATTATTAATATTTATGAATCCAGCAGCTCATTAATCCTTACTGTTTTATTATCTTACCAATATTAGTGCTAGATTTCCCCAATTTTGTTAAACTAAAAACAGAATGACCAAAAAAAAGCACCACCAGTCCTAAGTTTAGTTAAAATTACTAATATATGCATTCATATGTGGTTACCAAGTGATAATATAATATATGTCAAATATTAAATAGACATTTAGAAGTTTTTCAGAGAGTATGTAAATCTATTTTTTCAAACATCTTTATTAGATGTACGCAAATAGATGTATTCCTGATTAAATGTTGTTGTTTTTTTTAGCAAACTTGACATGTATTATAGAAATAGACTGAGGGAATGTAAAGAAAAAAAAGAAAGAACAGAAGGAGAGTATTGCTTTAACATTCCACAGTATTTATTTTTTAAAGGCATTTTTTAGTACTATTTAAAAATTCACTTTGTAATTTCCTTTTTTCCCCTTTTTCTTACTTCAAATTGAAATACAGGAGTTCAAACCACTGTGCCATATAAAATAATATTGTTGAGGCTGAAATTTAAAGTCTTACCTCCAGGCTAAACTCATACTCAAACATGGAATGAAAGTGTAAAATGTTTTTAATGTATATTTAACAACAAATACCCCAGTGACTATTGATGTGCTGTCTCTAAAGAATTTATCTTGCTTAAATTTCTGAGGCCATGCTGTTGTGAAACCATTCTGTATTCCCACATCTCGTTCTCTCTTACTATCATCTCTTTTCTTCACTTTCCTTCATTCTCTAACTCTCCCACTCTCTTTAAACATTTATTCACTGTCTGCGCCTTAAAGGCCCTTTGTGCTTTTGATTTTTACAGCTCTTAAAATCCAGAGTAACCATTTATCATTCATAGAACCTAGCATTCTAGGGCAGACAAAGCCTTGCCTTGTGTCATCTCGAATTGTCATCAGAACAGCCATTGCTTCCTTGATGTTGCCTTGTTCTATGTCAAGGGTAAACTGGATCATACATGAGAAGAGCAAAATAATCTTCTATCCACTGGAACTGGAAGTGTCATTCAGAAATTCTCATGGTAGTAATCAATCTATCAATTTTATTTATATAGCGCTTTTAAAATACAAATTGTAGCAAAGCACTGAACACTGTTTCTGTAATCATATACATGTATTTATATATATATATATATATACACTGTAAAATACACTGTATATAAATGTTCTTTGGCATTTGCCTCAGGCTTTGATGCCAAAAGTTTGCCACTCAGCTATTACTACCATGAGCGTTTTTAAATGACACTTCCAGACCTTAAGTCACTGGGGTATATTTGTAGCCACTGTATGGGTCAAAATGATTGATTATTATTAGTAGTAATATGCATCGCTAAGAACTTCCTTTGGCGATTTTCACAATATTTAGCTTTTTAGCACCCTCAGATCACCCTCAATTTAAAAAAAGACCCTTATGGCTGGTTTTGTGCTCCAGGATCAAACACACACAGATTATAATATACTGTACATAAACTGAAACTGAGGACTGTATCTTTTCTCTTATATCACCTCTAGGATGCTGCAGGCAAAGTTCTGGACAGATGGACTATAATGTCTCGGGAAGAGGAGATCATTACTCTTCAACAGTTTCTACGCTTTGGTGAAACTAAGTCTATTGTGGAATTGATGGCCATCCAGGAAAAGGAGGGTCAGGCAGTCACAGTGCCCTCATCAAAGGCTGACTCTGGAATCAGGACTTTTATTGAAAGCAACAATCGCACACGCAGTCCTGGCCTTCTTTCACATCTAGAAAACAACAGCCCCTCGAGCATTCACCATTTTGAGAACATCCCAAATAGTCTGGCCTTCTTGTTGCCCTTCCAGTACATCAATCCAGTGTCAGCCCCCATGTTAGGGCTGCCACCAAATGGACTGACCATTGATCAATCAGGTCTCAGAATGCGAGAGCCAAATCTGCCCAATCAGAGTGAGCCAGTGGAGACCAGTGAATCTGAAGTGTCCCTCTCACCATTTCGTAATGGTCAGAGCCCCAGTCGGGGAACACTTGGGACCTTACCAAACGCCATTGAACCTAAGATAGAACCCAACAGAGCTTCACCCATCTCTCCAACACCGTCTTCACAGCTGTCCCAGCAACCGCAAACACCAACACATCAACAACAGGGGCAGCAACAACAACAATCAAGCACTCTGAACAACCACCAGATCCACCACCACTTTGAAAAGAATGAACAATCGAAAACCATTACACACTCTTCTTTCTCTTCCAAAATGCATCGCATGCGTCGTATGGGTGCAACCTCACGTAAGGGTCGTGTCTGCTGCAACTCCTGTGGCAAAACTTTCTATGATAAGGGTACTCTAAAGATCCACTACAATGCTGTACATTTGAAGATTAAGCACCGATGTACCATTGAAGGCTGTAATATGGTCTTTAGTTCACTGAGAAGTCGTAACCGACATAGTGCTAATCCCAATCCTCGTCTACATATGCCTATGCTAAGGAACAACCGGGACAAGGACCTCATTCGCTCCAGTTCTGGAACAGCAACACCTGTCATATCAAGTGCCAAAAGTGGCTTCAATCTAACAAGCCCTGGGCGACCACCACTAAGCTTTGCCACCCCTCCTCTCGACCCCATGATACAGTCACCCCTGCAGAGCCCTCTTGTTTTTCCTTCCCTAAAGTCTGTTCAGCCGGTGCAACCTGTGCCACCTTTTTATCGCACACTGCTCTCTCCCGCTGACTTGGTTAGTCCACCAGTCTCTTTGCCCACTAGTCCAATTTTGCCTACCACAACCAACAGCACATCTCTGACAGACCAGCAACAAATGTTAACTGCTAGCTCCCACAACATGCATGTATCAGAAACATTGTTTTCTCATCGCCTACTTGCAACTCCTAGTAACCAAGATTCTGTGAGTGTTGACCCTATGCCTAAAAAGAAGCCTCGCAAATCCAGCATGCCAGTAAAAATAGAGAAAGAAATAATTGATGTGGCAGATGATTATGATGACAAAGATGATGATGATGATGAAGATAGTTGTCATTATCACCACCATCAGCCATCCAACATCCATAACAATCTCAATGGCAACTGCAACAACAACAATAACAGCAGCAGCAGCAGTCATCACTGTGGGGGTAGTGGACATCAGTCTCCATCACACGATGAGATGAGTCCCAGTCTAGCCCTTAGAGGCATGCTCCATCCTGACCAAGAAGAATGCAGCGGTAGTCATGGCAGTAGAGGCCATGGCGACCTACGCTGTATTGACAGCTTTACCTCTGAGGACCAAGATCATGAGCGTGATTTTGAAAATGAGTCAGAGACATCTGAATCCAAGATGCTCTACCGTGATGAGCTGATGGACACTGACATACATCAGTCTGCCCTAGACAGAAACATGGTCAAAGAACACCAGGGGGCAGAAGATGAGGGCCACCTACAGAAAGATTTGGAGGAAAAAAGCCATTCTCCACCCTCCCAACACCAGCCTGTTATCAAAATCAAGGAGGAGATCAATGATCCCACTTATGACATGTTCTGCATGGGTCAATATAGCCTTTACAATGGGGGTATGGCTGCTGCTGCTGCTGCTGCTGCTAGCATGGCAGCCTTACATGAAAGTTTCATCTCCTCTATGAGCTATGGATCAAGCCCACCAAAATTCTCTTCTCAGTCCCCTGATGGTGATCTCTGTTCTAGTCCTGATCCCAAGATTTGCTACGTCTGCAAAAAGAGCTTTAAAAGTTCATACAGTGTCAAACTGCACTACAAAAATGTGCACCTAAAAGAGATGCATGTGTGTACTGTGGCTGGATGCAATGCTGCTTTCCCCTCCCGACGGAGCAGAGATAGGTGAGACAAATCATCTTTTTTTCCCTCTATCAAAATCAAACCGAAGTAAATGTGATAACTTGTAAACTTGTAACAGACCATTGAGATATATCTAG
>JAUYWG010000031.1:3300622-3321623 GCA_034779775.1 Enteromius afrohamiltoni
AATAATTAAACAAAATGTTTTTAATTCACTACACTACACTACACCACTATACTTATACTATACTATTTTTAATAGTGCATTATTTTTCATGTTTCTTAATGTTGGGATATAACCTGTCTGAGGAACCTACAGTATTCAATCTTCATTCATTATTGCATATTTGAAAGGGACAAAAAAATGTTTTAATGAGAAAAATGTGTTGATTGTATGTTTCTGCAGATGCCTATTTAATGACTTAATGTGTTCTTTACCTTTACTTGCTCACCTGTCATGCACAGGTAGACATGCATACATTAGCAGAGGTTGAAGCTTGTCAAACCACTGCATTCATTAGCGCATCAGGAGGTGCAGATTTCACTCACTGCTAGTTAACACGTTTACCATAAACAATCCCAGAATACATTTATGCTAGAGGGCAAGCAACAAACCTATCCTTACTCTAATGTAGACTCTTTAAATATAAGTATGGAATAATAAACATCATTTAGCTGAAACACTTATTAGTATAATATATTAGCCCTCTTACACACTTACATACTGTAGGTCAGTGTATGCAGTTTACCTCAAGTAAGGTCATAAGTAGTATGAGTCAAATGCAGAAATATAAAACAGCTTAATAGACATGCAAAATCAAATGTAGCATCAGAGCAATGCATGTCAGAGAGAGAGAGAGGGAGAGAAAAAGAGAGAAGAAATCTCATTCACTCCAGAGAAAAGGAGAGATAAGAGCCTGTCTCTCCTCACCCTCTCTGGTCACAAGTGACAATTTTATTTACAATAAAAACTTTATTAAATGTATAAAAATTTAGAACAAATCATAAAATTCATGTCAATTTACACACTTGTGTGTGTGCTGCATGCATTTATTCCACTTTACTAATAATAACAAATGAAAACGGTGGAACCACCCCTGATATCTTCCCTGCTTCTGAGTTTTTTGAAGAGTGGTACCTGTTTCCAACACTATTTGTTTATCAGTGGTTACAGAGTAAACATCATTGGTGACCATGGAAGAGAGAAGAGAGATGTGAGAGTAGTGAGATTTGTTTTGTTAGCACTGTTGTGCAAAATATTTATTTATTTGATTTTTTTTTATGCAAGGCATTTCTGTTGGAAGTAGTGGATGGAACAGTTTTTGGGGATATTCTTTTAAAAGACTAGAGAAACAAAAAAAATGTCCTAGGCTGCACATTCTACAAATGAGTATATGAGACATCAGATCTGTTCAAAGAACATATATTGTTTATGTTAGGGTATCTTTATTGCACTATAATCAGTAGGCTACTACTTACATAACACGTTACTGTAATGTGATTACTTTTTTAGTAACAAAGTAATTTAACGCGTCATGGTATTCAAAATAGTAATTAGAGTATAGTTACAAGTTCTGAATGGATAACATCACAAATCGAAAGAAAGAAAGTATTGGAAGAATGAAAAAAAAAAAGAAAATCTGTCATAGATGGTTTTAAAATCTAAATAGAAAATGGTAATGTGGCATCTAAATTCAGTGTTAACAGACTTCTCCACACCGAATTTTTAAATGAGGTCTTGACATCCCAGAGAAGGAAGTTAATTTGATAAATTGCATCCTGTTCGGGTATCTCAAATAAGCATACATTTTCCCTTTAAAGTGAATAAACATTGGCTAGAGGATGCATTAGAGGAAATATCAGTGCAGAACATTATTACTAATTGCATTAAGTATATTTATTTGTTTATTATATTTGTTAATTAAAAACATTGTTTCCTAAAGCAAATAGGAAAAATTTTCCCTCCTCTGTCATTTATTCATTCATTCATTCACTCACTCAATTTTTGTTTTTGTTTGTTTTTTGGTTAAATGTTGCCCTCACATTTGCAAATGACCCTGAGTGTCAGCCAGGCTCCAGATTCCCATGGTGTGCTAATTTTCTGTCTATGGTCCCACATATGCCAAATGCGGTAAGGGAGAGTGAAGGTTAATTATATCTTCCCATTCCTCTCCTCTCTTCCTGTGGTGTTTAGACATATGATGTCAGGCTTAAAGAATTCAGCACTTCAGACTATGACTAAACCTTGTCATTCTTCTTTGTTGAATAATTTGTTGTAATGATGGTGGCCTTGGAGAAAGTGATCTAATCTTCAGCTGCCCACTACACATTAGAGAAAAAAAGATAAAAACAAAACAAAGCACCTCATCATTTAATGTGGCTCTCTTTCCCTTTGCAATTGAGTATTGCATCTCATTTTGCAAATGTGCACACTTGGCAGGAACCAAAAGGGCCATCAAATCTTAAAGATGATTAACATTCTCCGGACAATACACTTAAAGAGCCATACCTCTTGCATCCTCTGCAGAGTGAAAAAGAAAAAAAAGGATTCTCAGGAGAAGCTGCCTCAAGCTTTGGGCAAATTGTTTTGGCTGCCACATTAGAGGTCGAAAGAGAAGCAGAGAGAGCTGAGGGGGTATTGGGGGATGGAGCAGGAGACTGAGGGCAAACCTTAGTTGTGGCCTGAAATAGGGTTGTAGGAGAGAAGGAAATGAAGTAGAAAGGCTTCTTCATTCTGTTAAATCTTTTGTGTGTCTCTCTGTGTGTTTATTATTAATGGAACTTTTTTAGACCCTTTAAAGACCTAATAAAGATCAATATTCTGTATCAAATATCCAGTGAAAACAAAATGCTTAGAAAAATGTTTAAAAAAAAGAAAACAGAAAAAGAAAAAGAAAAAATTACCCCCCAGGTAATCAAGTAATCAAATGCTTTCTGAAACTAGAAGTCAAATATAAAAACCAAAACCACATCCATGAGATAATGGAGAAAAAAACCTTGGGAGAACCAGGCTTAGTTGGGGCCAGTTCTCCTCTGGCCGGACGCCCAGTACCTAATTTGCAGTTCAATTTTAAGCACATGTCAGATTGTGTAAAGGACTTATAGTGTGTGTGTTTTTGTGCATCTGGTACCGGCGATCTGTCCATGGAGCTCATCTAGGTGTTTTGGTCTCTGATGAAGATCATCTCTTTGTGCTAGTACATGATCTGATCTGGATACGGACTGAGGAACAGAATAAGAGAGAGACAGACTAATATTAGCGTAGATGTCATTCTTTTTATGATGTAACGAGTACATTGTGTGTTAAGGGAAGTTTTCCCGGTTCCGGCTGATCTAATTAATGTAGCCTAACAATCCTTTAACAGATTTGTGTGTATTGGTATGTTAAGTGGAAGTCAGATTAAAGAGATGTGTCTTTAATCTAGATTTAAACTGACAGAGTGTGCCTACCTCCCGAACAGTATCAGGTAGATTGTTCCAGAGTTTGGGTGCTAAATATGAAGAAGATCTGTCACCTGCAGTTGATTTTGATATTCTAGGTATTATCAAATGGCCAGAGTTTTAAAAACGTAGCAGACGTGGAGTACTATAATGTGAAAAGAGCTTGGTCAAGTACTAAGGAGCTACACCGTTCAGGGCTTTGTAAGTAATTAACAATATTTTAACATCAATATGATGTTTGATAGGGAGCCAGTGCAGTATTTGCAGAACCGGGCTAATATGCTCATACTTCCTGGTTCTAGTAAGAACTAGCTGCTGCATTTTGAACCATCTATATTCTATTTATCAAGCGTGCAGAACAACCACCCAATAAAGCATTACAATAATCTAACCTCGAGGTCATAAACGCAAATTTCTGCATTTGAGGTTGAGAGCTTAAAGATTGCTTAAAAAGTTTGCTATTAAACAGCACACCTAGGTTCCTAACTGATGAAGAAGAGTTGACAAAGCAGCCATGAAGTGTTAGACAGTGGTCTAGATTATTACTTGAGGGATTTTTAGGTCCGATAAGTAACATTAAAGTGATCATATGATGTTGCTAAAAAAGATAACGTATGTAACCCTCATTCCCCGAATAAGGGAATGGAGATGTCACGTCGGATTTGACTACTGAATTGGGATTTTGCTTTGAGAGATCAATCTACTTTGAGTGTACTTAATCAAGCCAATGATTGATACTCCACATGGACCCCAGCTCTCAAGGATTCATTGAGTGAGGGCCTGGCGCCAGATACTCCACCACATCCAGCTGCCGAGGGGACAGAGGAACTCAACAGGGTCTACTGTATGGACACTCTGGAGAAGTTAACAAACCAACCCACAACTGGGCCTCTCAGTGCCTCTACTGTTTGAGGTGAGAACACAGGAGGATACCGGTTCCACATGAAGGCTATAGAATTTAGCTAACATGTTAGGGGTCGCCTAGCCAGCAGCTCTACAAAATACCACTTGCCAGTGCCCAGGACGATGCCACACTCCTTGTTGAGTGGAGCCATAACCTTAGGGGGTAGGGCACACCCTGTGCTTGGTAGGTCAGGGTGATGGCATCCACCATCCAGTGGGCCATCCTCTGCTTGGTGAGAACATTCTCCTTCAACTGGCCTCCGTGACAGAAAAAAAGCTGGTCTGAGGTCCTAAAGCTTTGTGTCCAGTCAACGTAACATCTTAGTGATCAGACAGGACAGAGCAAAGTTGCGGGTCAGCGCTTGGAGGTTCACAACCTGGTCTCTAAACAGAGTAGTGGGAACCTTGGGCACATAGCCGGGCTGCGGCCTCAATGTTACCTGAGACTCTGCCGGCCCAAACTCAAGGCACAATTCATTGATCGAAAATGCCTGTTCAAAGCAGGATTGGGACGACGGCGACCATCAGCTTGTTCAGTGGTGCGGCGGATAGCTCTCTGAAGATGGACGTGTGCATGGTTCAAAGTTTGTTCACTATTCTGTAGCCAGTGGTCTAAGGTGGGTAAATTGGATGGTTCCCCTGACCAGGGGAACATGGGAGGCTGGTAACCCAAGATGCACTTGAATGGGGTCGTACCTGTTGATGGCTTTTGCAGAGAATTCTGAGCATACTCTGCCCATATAAGATACTGGCTTCAATTCTCCTGGTTGGAATGACAGTATGAATGTAGGAAGCGAGTTAGCTCATGGTTTAGGTGTTCGGCCTGGCCATTGGACTGCGGATGGTATCCAGAGGTTAAACTCACGTTAATGTCTCTGTTTGGAGGTTTTGCTTACATTGCAGATAACACATCGGTGAATGAACTGGATTACATCGTGGGCAAGTGTAGGCCACCAGAATCTATTAGTCACCAACTCTGTCGTTGCTGTTATGCCTGGATGGCTGGAGCTAGGGGAGTCATAGATTTGGTGTAGAAGCTTTTGTCTCAGTGGTTCAGGTACAAATGTTCTCCCCTCAGGGCATTCTGGTGGTGAGGGATCTCTTGTTAAAGCTTCGTCAATCTCGGCCATTATGTCCCACCTGATGGGAGCAACAACACGTGGTGGAGGTATAATATATTCAGGTGGTTGAAATTCAGATTCTGAGTCGTGCTGTCGTGACAGGGCATCTGCTTTACAGTTCTTAGATCCTGGGCGATAGGTGATAGTAAAGTTAAATTGAGAGAAAAATAGTAACCATCTTGCCTGCTTGGAGTTGAGTCGTTTAGCCCCACGAATGTATTCGAGGTTCCGGTGATCAGTGAGAACCAGGAATGGATGAGTCGAGCCCTCGAGCCAGTGGCGCCATTCTTCCAGGGCCAGTTTCATGGCGAGTAACTCGCGGTCCCCGACGGCATAATTCCTCTCTGCTCTGAGTTTTCAAGAGAAATAGGCGCAGGGAAACATTTTTCCTGGAACTCCATGTCTCTGAGATAAGACGGCCCCAACACCTTTATTAGACGCATCCACCTATTCGATAAATTCCTTTTCCGGGTCAGGATGGTGTGTCCAGTCAAGTGTATTTACCCCTTACCCCTTCATGACTGATTACGTATCCAAGAAAGGCAATTTGGGTCTGATGAAATTCACATTTTGTCAGTTTTGCATTAACTTGATGCTGAATCAGTTTTTTAAGGACCTTGCAGACATGCTGGACATTCTCTGTTAGTGTCTCTGAATAGATTAGAATACCGTCTATATAAACTATTACAGTTCGGTTAAGTTCCTCCCGGAAAACATCATTATCCAGTGCCTGGAAGACTGACGGACTGTTGGATAGGCCGACTGGCATAACCTGGTACTCATAGTGTCCGGACGTGGTGGAGAAGGCCGTATTCCATTCATCCCCCTTTTGGATCCGTATGAGGTTGTAGGAGCTGCGCAGGTCTAGCTTAGTAAAGTATCGTGCTGAAGGCCTCCTTGAGGTTGTGATATTCCAAAGTAAGAGTGTTCTTCCTGAGGCTGGTGAGTGCAAAGTGGTGACACAGGAGGGTGATTGGGTTTCAGGCACTGAGACTGGCATAGTGTTGACCAACGAAGAATCTGATGATCCACCCAGGAGATGTCTGGATACAAGTGCTTAGCAAACGTCTCATCGATAAAATTTCCCTCTGCCCCAGAATCTATGAAAGCAGTAGTCTCAATTTTACTCCCCTTAACTATCAAAGTAACAGCTAGAGTCATAGAATGATCTGAAAGACTAGAACTCACCCATGTGGGAGCGGACTGCGCAGGCCGGACCGGGCAGTTGGCGTGAATGTGTCCAGGTTGTCCACAGTAGAGACACAGGTTCTCCCTTAACCTCTTGTTGCGCTCGTCGTCAGACAGATGGGTCCTTCCTAACTGCATAGGTTCCGGACTGGGTTGTGAGGAAGGTGGTATGAAGGTGCGTGAAGTCGTGCAGGGTCGTGGACGTCGGGAGCGCATCAAATTATCAACTTGGATGGCTAATTCCATGAATTGCTCAAGTGACTTGCCCTTGTCACGACAGGTGAGCTCGGATTGTAATTCCCTGAAGAGTGCCTTTCGGTAAAGCGCCTTGAGTGGTTCTGGCGGCCAGCCGGTGCGTGCCGCGAGCGTTCTGAACTGCAGGGTGAAATCTTCAGCCGAGCTGGTTCCTTGTTTCAGGCTTAAAATCTCATCGCTGGGTTCGCGCCCATCCATGGCGTGGTCAAAAACTTCCCTGAATCACTGCATGAATTCAGAGTAGCTCATGAAGGACATGCCCCGTCCCTCCCACAATGCGGTAGCCCAGTCCAGAGCTCTGCCCACCAAGAGTGAACATACCAGAGAGACCTTACTGTCATCATCCACAAAACTGCCAGGCTGATGACTAATGTAAAGGCTACACTGCATCAAAAAGCCCAGACATTTTCCAGACGAGCCGTCATATTTTTTGGGAAGTGACTGGGACTAGGGGGTGACTGAGGTGAAAAGGCTGATGGCGGTGAAATGGCGGCAATGGCAGCACTCAGAGCCTGCATGGAAGTATTCAGCGTCTGCAAGGATTGTTCCATATCCTCAGACAGGCGCGTTAGCTTTTCCAATTGCTGATGGTGAGTGTGCAATATGGCACCCTGGTGTGAAACTTCCTGTGCGAGATCATGAATCATTGCTGGATCAGGGGTTGGTGAAGTTTTCTGTAAAGACTGCTCAGCAGACGGTTGATCCATTTGCAATGATTTATTGTCAGCATCATAATCAAACATGCGATGGTCATCGGGGGCAGACATGATCAGAATAGACAGAGCAAACACAGTACCGTAAGACAGGCGGGAGGTCGAGATATCAGGCAGAGTTCAATTCACAGTGTACAGGTGGAGATTGGGGCAACAAGCAATAATCAGAGACGAGATAAACAATCCAAGTAAGCAACGAGGTCAGTCCGAAAGGTAATCCAATAACGCTCAGAGTTGACGGGAAACAAACTTTGTGTCGAACTGGAGTCTGTGAGTCCCTTTTAAACTGGAGATGGCGAACACCTGTGACGGAAATCCCCACAGGTGTTTGGGAAAAAGAGGTCCGGGTGGAAACTAGTATTCCAGGGATGGTTCCCGCTGATGACGGTCGGACAGCGCCACCGAGGATCGTTCTTTTACAGATATACGCCAATTTTAGTGAAAACTGGATAAACCATCTACATTTTTATTAGAAAATCTAAGTTGTGATATATGTTGATATGTAGAATTTTACATTTTGGTATGCATTTGACTTAAGGTTCAAAAGTTATTACCAAAAACATTTTAATTTGGCACATTGGTGGTGCTACAGAGTTTTAAATAGAGACACCAAATTTGTTGTGGATAAAAATCCTAAATTGTCAAAAATCTTGAGCAGAATAAATTTACATTTTGGTATGCATATGACTTGGCATAATCCAAGAAATCAGAAAAAAATTATATATATTTGCTTGTAGAAAGCCTTGTTGTTGAAAGGCAGAAATGTAAGTGTAAAGAAGAAGAAGGAAGAATAGTAACTAACAAATACAATAGGTGCCTAAGCACCTTCAATGCTTAACCCCTAATTATTTCTAACTAACAGAAATGATGAGTTGTCTGTATGTTTTTGACTCTTCAAACCAGTACTGTGTACTTCATTTTCCAACTACAAGTTGATTGTGAAGGAAGTGTATGGAGTTTATTTTAAAACGTAAGCAAAGACAATGCAACTTTAACAGTGGCATGTGTGCTCACTATAATATATTTTAATGTACACAGACAAAAAGGTTGTCTATTGTTACAGCATACAGTAGTTTATAGATACAAAAAGTTTACAGCTTACCGCTGAGACATTAGATCTCTGCTCTGTTAAAAGCATGTTTGCATGAGTGTGATTTAAACACAACTGGCTATATATTGGCTAATCTATATAAAATTGCTGTTTAGATAGGAACCATGTCAAAATAAGACAAAACTATGCTCATTAATACACTTCACATGGATTTAGTATAGCATTCATTTATCTTTATATTTTGGACAACAATAGTATCATTTTGCAATAACATCATATAGCATGTAGGTGGGTTTAGATGCCAATTAGTTATGCCAGTCTAGAGCTTATGAGCAGTGTAAGGGTGCAATTTCCAGGGATGGTCACATGCTGCAAAAGGAGTCGCCGACTTAAGCATCATTAACTGCATTAAAGTAACTGTCACTATAAACAAGTTATAAATAATTGCTCTGAGTTACTCAAAATATAACTATCTATCCATTTAGATTAGATTATCTTTTAAGACATCATTGAAAACAGTTAATTATTTCCAATCAGAACTCTTTAAAAACATTGAACTAGTCTGATATAGTAAAAATAAGCAAAATACAATAATGGTCAACTATACATATTCTTCATATCTATTGATCACCACAGCTAGTCAGTTTGCTTCTCTCTTGAGTGTTGATGATGCTTTGGTGGTCCACTCCTCTATACCTTATATCACCAGAAAGGGTCCCTCTATTGAATTTTTTTTACTTCTTGCAGGAGAATGTCGGATAGGGAACTAAATAATTAAAGAAAAGGGACCCTTTTTGACTGCATCAACCATGGCACTGCTGGTAAGCTCTACAATACATTGTACCATCTATTTATCAGTTACATTTAGGTGATTATTTAAGTTACTTTTAGCCCTTATGCATGGCCTGGGTTCGCTGAGGTCTTTTTCTTTTGTTTTCATATATCTATATTTCTATTAATTTTAGATTGAAAATGTGGTAGTCTATTGTTGTATGGCAACCACAGAGGCTCATTGAACACAAATATCTTGGTTGATTTATTTTGGTTTTGTTAATCCATGTTTTAACCAATTCTATAGCAGTATTACTAGTGTATTTGTGTTTTCTGTCAAACCAAAATCAGACAGACATATTTATTGCATGGTCTCATACTTGAGGTAGTTATTAGTTTTAAGTTGTCTAGAGGCAGACTTAGTTGTACGAAAATAAGTCAAGGTTTGGATGAATTGATTTAAAGTCACTTTTTCTTGCTATGTGTTATGTGATCCTGGACTGAGTGAGAGAAAATTCATCTTTATTAAAGTGGAGCCTAAATGAACAATATACTTATGGGTCTCTATTAAGCTACCTTCAGGAGTGAGTCAATGTGCTAATGCTGTCCAAGAGTTAATAAGCTATTGAGTTTCCCTCGATTATTGCATTACCATGGCTCAAATCAATTGATAAACTCCCATTCAACGTGGTGGAGTATTTAATTGAGTCAGAGTCAATTGCATTTGTGCATGCCTGCAGACATGCTGACAGGAGTAAACACTTTAGCAGGATACTGTCTAAGCTGTGCTAGAGCTATTGAACTCTCTGCTGTGTCAGAAAATAGTGTGCTCTAACACACTTGCATTCACTCATTCAAGAAAAAAAAAAGGAAAAATACAGGATTTTTTAAAATGTATGTATGCATGTATGATTGCACATCTTTGTATGTTTTCAGTTCAAATAAATTGCTAAAGGAACCCTCTCCTCTCTTCTCTGTAGACATAGCTCCAACATCAACCTGCACCGCAAACTACTGACCAAAGAGCTGGATGACATTGTCCTGGATCCCCAGCTTACAACCATGCCTAAAGAGCTGCGTGCCGAGTTCCTGTCAACGATATATGCTGACCACCATCTGGAACTGGAGGGGGTAGAAAATGCTGGACCACCACGAGACAGAGGACATGAGGGAATGAGATCCACAGTCGCTAAAAAATATTCACGAAGCAACGGCTATTGCCATGGCCCCAGTGATGACTACATGGTGTTGGACCTGAGCACCACCTCCAGCGTACAATCAAGTGGCAGTGTGCAGTCCTCACAGGAGTCTGATGAGGGCAGTGATGAGGGCATCCTGCTGGATGACCTGGACGGTGCCAGTGACAATGAAGACTACACCCCTAGTACTGTGGCTAAGAAACTGGCAAAAGAAGGAAAGGATACAGAGGATGCCAGGAAGGAAGGAAGAGAAGGAGCTACAGAGGAGGGGCTTCTGCACTGTGACGCTTCATTCTCACCATCCGTCTTAGCATCCAGTGGAGGTAATGGCACAGGAGGCATCCTGTGCACCATCTGCCACAAACTGTACAGTAACAAAGGGACCCTTCGAGTGCACTACAAGACTGTCCATCTGCGTGAAATGCACAAATGCAAAATACCTGGCTGTAACATGATGTTTTCTTCTGTGAGAAGCAGAAACAGACATAGCCAGAACCCCAACCTACACAAAAATGCCACCTATACCACAATGATTGACTAGACCAGACATCCCTCTGCACCACATTGCCTCAAGTTACAAATACTCCTCACAATAACGCCCTCTCCATTCCTCAGCATCGTAATGCTATAAAAACAGCATTATTTCTCCCCAAAAATCTTTTCAAGTATAAAAACTTAGATCAGAAGAGCAGAATTGTGCCCTTTTGACATTTCTGTTTTTGGAAGCAAAATATATCATATATCTCTCCATCACTCACAAAAACTTCTCCTATGTTTTTAATTTGTGACTCTTGCCTGCAGAAATAATCATGAGGAAAAGAAAAAAACAAACAAAACAACAAAAAAAACGCATTTGTGTAATTATCTCTTTTAAAGAATCCAATTCAAAAGCATGTTAAGACTGGCTTAAACATGTAAATATTAATGTTGTGAGGGGCTGTTTGGTGTGAAACAGTTGTATTGATGGTTGATATTTTTTATTTTTTTTTGTGTTTGTTTTTTTTTTTTTTTTTTTTTTTTTTACATTTTATTTTAGTCTAATACTTTCATAAAAAAGTTAAGCAAGACAAAGTAGCATCTGCCTAGCTTGATTCATCTATATTGGCTTTAAGAATGTTTTAACTTAGAAAAGAAAAAGTAAAAACATGTGACTTGTGACTTGTTTTATCTACATGTTAGATATACAGATGGAGCTGGCATGCTTTTAGCTCTGACACAGTACCTTTTTGTTTTATTTTCTCATGTTTATAGCTTTGGTACAAAAAACAAAAAAAAAACAAAAAACAGTTTTGCACTTTGCAACTATACTAGTGGGACTTGTAAAATTATTGCAAGGATAACACTTTATAATGGTGGTTGTCCAACTTGAAAGTGACATTTTTAAGGATACAGTGCCAAGAGGTAATTACTGTTCCTTTAACAGACATGTGCCAGATCTTGATATGAGAGTACTCTTATTTGAAATTAAACCCAATATTCATCCCATTTAGTGTTTCAGGTATATTCATTTGAATGCAGTAAATATGTAATACTGGCTCTGATAATATCATTTCAGAAGTATAAGTGTATGGATAAAGGTGCTAAATTAGCCCAGAGGTTAGGTAGATAATCTTTCTACTGCATGTAGTATTACTTTTAAAAAGTTAGTAAGTGTCCTATAATTTATTTTGTTTCTATAAATTCAATCAGTTTTAATCTTATTAAAATGGCATTGACATTTCAGAGTGCTACACAAGAGAGGTTCTAAACTGTGGCCAAAATCAAAGACAATGTAAAAAAACTTTATGAATGACAAACTGAGAAGATGTTTAGGCATGTCCATGTTCCCATTTCCTCAGAGTTCCAGATCATTTACAGCAGAACATTGACTATTGGCCACACAATATCAAGGCAAAGGGAAAAAAAGCACTATTTAATTTGATAGTTAGTGGGTATGTAGATATATTTATTTCTAGTTATCTGTTTATACAAATTAACTGAATGCAAATTAACCCTTTGATGTCTGTTGCTGTCATTTCAAATAAATGAAATGAAAGATAATTATGAATGAATGAAATGTAATTTACATTACAGAAACTCCATTCAGTTCAAAATCTGATGTATTTGGTCCCTCTTTTATGTGCTATAACATTATCAGGCCTGATAGAAGGTAAGAAGACTAAGAGATATTTCCAAGAGGGAATATCAGTGTGTGTCATTCAAAATGTGTTGCTACACAAAACTGGAGATATTTTCATCACCGATCTGTGTAATAATTAAATTGTCAATTCATTACATACAGTCAGTAAATGTTGCTGACAACACTGCATCATGGAGACCCAAACTGTCCATCTGGTTTTCTCTTGCTCTGCCACCACCTTGCTCTATCTTTTACCCCCACACTGTTAACTTCCCAGATGGCACACAACACAAAATAGTTGTAATTGCCTGTTTATTATACAAAATTGAACGCGAAGGGGAAAACAGGCATGTTTTTCCCTAGAGTCAAACAGTGATTTACTTTCCTGATCTTTGAAAGGTCTATAAAGTGCCACTTCAGAGGCATTTTTTTCTGCTTCAAAAACAATGCCCAAACTTTGTAGTTCTTGAACCAATGACTAAACAGTAGGATGACAGCAACATGTGGACCCGTTAACCTCAAAACAGAATGCACTTTTAAGACTGAAAAAGGCTGGTGCTCTATTAAAACCTTATTTTATAATAATAATAATAACATCATTATCATTTTGTATGTAGATGGGTAAAATAATATCATAAAGTGAAGGTTATCAATCTCATAGCCTCTATATTTTCCAGCCTGTCAAAATAAAGACTACTAGAAAAACACATAGGACACAAGGAAAAGTCTAAAATTTCCGTGTGTTGAGAGAAAGAAACTTACACACAAATGTGAGTCCCATTACAAATAATGCAGTCCTGTGAATATCCATTACATATGACAAGTAAATGACTTAAAAATGGCATCTTAAAAATGGGTTTTAGTGTCAGTCATTTACCAAGAGATATGTATGAGAGAAGGAGTAAAGAAACATTGAGGAAACAAATTAAAATAAACCAAAATTTCTCAGGATGTTCTGCTATTATGAACTGATCTTCTTTTGGAGAGTAAACTCTTACTCTTGTACTATCCCATATTGCTCCTAGTTTACGTTTTCACAGCATAAAATGACCAGAATATTCTTCTCTGAGAACCCATCAAGTTGTCCAGAGTCAGTCATTACTGTCCTGCATTGTCCCCACAGAGTTAGGCTTTTACCATGAAGCCACTGGCTAAAAAGTCTGTGAGCCTTAAATATTTTATTGCAGCTCAGAGGACAGGGCCATTACAGACTGTAATATGACAGAATGTAGTATCTTGCAAAGGTGATCTTTACATTTGCTGTGTTAACACTGTTCCTTTAAATGCATGGAGTGATAAAGCACAAAAATAAGATCAAATGGAATTTTAATTGCAGAATCTAAAAATATGTCAAATAAAATAAAATCAAACACAGAGGAACAGCCTGATCAGTGTAATCAGTTACATGAATGTCAGTGATACAAAGGAAAGAAAAAAAATCAGTCCATGATTTAATAGAAGTATAATATACCATGTGTTGTGCAACCACATACAATAATAACTAAGCCTGAGATATCTGTCAATCTTTTACTTTGTTTTAATGTGATGTTTGATGTAGCTGTCTTGTTTGATTGTCTTTATTGCCCACTGAAGAAAAGTGCATCCATTTTTATGGGTGATATTAATTGCTTATCAGTGAAACTTTAATTCTAAATTGTTTCCTCTTCATCCCATGAGACAGTGTTTAATGAATTTACATTTCTTGGAATCTTTTGTATCTATTTTTTGTTTTTGTTTTTTTGTTGTTGTTCGTTTGTTTGTTTTTTTCTTTCTTTCTTTTTTTTTGCATAAAATGCATATGGCGTGTAAATGGAATTTTTGTACAAATCAGAATTCTTGTACAATTTTATATTAAAGATTTATCAGTCACTGGCATGTTGAAGTACTTTATTCTTTTGGATCAGTTACATATATTTAGTTTCTTTGCACAGCTGGAAGTTAGTGACTTCATGAAACTCCTATTTATGCCATACAGCATGACCTGATTAGCAAAGTGTGTGATTAGCTCTTTCTTCACTGCAGGAGCCACCGTGGAGT
The DNA here is from genome assembly GCA_034779775.1 of Enteromius afrohamiltoni. NCBI lineage: Eukaryota > Metazoa > Chordata > Actinopteri > Cypriniformes > Cyprinidae > Enteromius > Enteromius afrohamiltoni. Next base: position 3,315,234 of record JAUYWG010000031.1, read on the forward strand.
TGTCTGGATGAGTGTTTCATGCAGGGGTGCCCTCAAGCCCTTCAACAGAAAACCATGCCAAGGTTTCACGACGAACTTACGAAGTCCTGGCGTTCTCCTTAGAAGGGCTATTAAAAGCTATCACCACTGGATGAGTCTGTGGCCGCTTACCTCTGTCTGCCCACTTCTATAGGCTAGAAGGTGAAGCCCGCCCATCCATCCAAGCCATGTAGGATGACATCTGGTCTCGCTGGCCGAGCCTTTTCTTTTGCTGGACAGGCAGACTCCATGGCAGTGATGCAAGTTTTCCAGGCTAAACTGCTGAAAGAGTTGTGCAGAGCGACTGACCTGGCGCTCAGAGCGACAAAGATCACGGCCCAATCGACTGGCAGATCCATGGCCAGCCTCGTTGTTCTTAAAAAGGCATCTCTGGCTGAACCTTACAGAGATCAAGGATGCTGAGAAGGTCCCGTTTCACAACACACCCATCTCACCGAGCTGACTTTTCGGCCCCTCCGTCGAGGGTTTTGCAGAGCACTTCACGGAGGCACAGAAGTCCCCGACGATGCGGCACTTCCTGCCCAAACTCTCTGCAGCATCTGCAATGCTTGCCACGCCAGAAGGCCACCCCAGAAAGCCACCACAGCAGCTGGAGCAGGCGCCTGTGAACCAGCCGTGGATTGCAGACCTGCACACTGTGCTGACGGCAGGTCCATGGACCATTCCCCTGAGATGGGACCTCCTCTCTCAGGCAGAGGTCTCAGCCTGTGGGCCCTACATGTTTGGCAGCTCGATGGGAGCCTGTTTGCCTTCCCGAGCGAGTACTAAAAACCATATATAACGCTAGAGCCATGTTTACGAGACATGCTTATGCTGTGAAATGGTCAGTATTTTCGAGATGGTACGCAGAGCGCAACGAAAACCCCTCGCCATGCCAGGTATCTGTGATACTGTCTTTTCTACAACACCTGCTGGATGGGTGACGCTCCCCATGCACCCTTAAGGCTTACCTGGTGGCCGTAGTAGCCCACCATGACCTTATTGCATGCCAGACTGTGGGCAAGGGCTCAGGCACTCTCACCCTCGCACCATACCTAAGTGGGACATGCCCACTGTGCTTAAAGCCCTGAGAGGTGCACCCTTTGAACCCCTGCAAATGGCTAAAGTGAAATGCTGATACAAAAGACTGTTCTGCTGCTGGCATCAGTTAAGTACATAGGCGACCTGCAAGCATTATCTGTGAGCACCGCCCACCTGGAACTCGGGCCCAATGACTCAAAAGTCATCCTGAAACCAGAGCTTGGTTATGTACTGAAGGTGCTGTCTACACCGTTTAGAGCACAGGTTTTCGGCACTACCCTCTAAGGAGGGCCATGACTTTAACCCCCACTGCCCCGTTAGGGCATTGAGAGCCTACATTGAACTGTTTATCTGATTCAGCGTCCGCTCCAAAGGGCTACCAGTCTCAAAGCAAAGGCTTTCTAAGTGGGTTGTGGACGTTATTTTGCTAGCTTACTCTTCACTGGGCCAAGACTGCCCCATAGGAGTAAAAGCCCCTTCAACTAGGGGCATTGCCTAGTCATGGGCGTGTAAGTATAAGGATGATTTGAATACTTATGCACGGCATAGTTTCTCTGCTTGCTTATGTGACTGTACAACCCGGCTTTCACCTGGACTCGCTGTCATACATTGATCATTCTTCTCTTACAGTGCGGCGGGATTGAACCGAGTTCCTGAGACATGAGAACGAGAGTCAAAGTAAACTGAATCCTTTGGTAAAGCGGCCGGCAAGAGCCGTGGCCATTGGTTAGCGCAGCACAGTGACCAACCGATTGGTTTATCCAGATAACACTGCACTAACCAATGGCCGTGCAGTTTTCACGACGTGATTGAAAAAGGCTTCAGTTAGGAGGAAAAAATGAGTTTTTCCCATAGGGTCTTAGCAGACACAGTACTCATTCCCGTGTCTCAGGGAACCTGGGTTACATAAGTAACCTATTCATTCTGTAATGTTTATGTTGGTTTTGGTTTGGTTTTCTGTCTTCCTAGTTTTTCCTTATTTGGTCATGTTCCTCTTTTTGTTTAGTTTGATAAGTTAATTAATCCCCACTTGTGTTTGCTCACCTGTTTTCAGTTCACCCTAATTTTGTCTGTGTATTTAAGTCTATTCTGTTAAGTCCTGTGTTGTCAGTCCTTAAAGTAACTTTGTGTATGTGTATGATTTCATCCTTGGCAACACTGCATGTTACAAGTTCCAGGCAGCTCTTTAAACGCATTAAAGTTTTACAGTATATCACTTCGCCAAATGGTTTCTATTATTTCAAAGGTCTTACAACCACAGATATACACGTCTATGCTTACAACAGCAAAATAAACACCACTCAATAACAGCCGCAACTTTATTCGTATTTTTATTTAGCATATTATATATACAAATACACTTATCAGATGCTTTGATCATAAGTGGATAATTCACAATTATTTGTAGTCTTTTAAAAATTAACAATGATTTCACCACATCATTAGCTGTAAAATGCAGTAAAACCAAATCAACCATTGTTTTACTACTGCCACAATGGTTTAACTATAACTGTTGCAGTATAATCATGGTAAATATAACAATAACCATTACTACAGCATTAGCAGAGGTAAAACCAAATTGAACCATAGTTTTACTACTGCCACAATGGTTTAACTATAACTGTTGCAGTGAAAACATGGTAAATATAAAAAATAACCAATACTACAGCATTAACAGAGGTAAAACCAAATTCTACCATATTTGTACTACCATCACCATGGTTTAATGATAACTGTTAAAAGTAAAACCATACAAACCACTTTAAAAGTAACCGTAAGTAAGCAGTTTATAAATACAGCTATAAATGCTTTGTTCATGACTTATAAGCATATCTAAATGTACAAAGGAGATTTAAGGCCTCGTTTATCTTCCTAACATAAAAAATAATCAACACAGAGGGATACAGAAATATTCATTTCAAGATGCAAAAAAATATACAACTGTACACTTTTTTTTTTTCTATGAAATTGAATTTCGCATTGCTTAATTATGTGATTGGCTTTTTAATGATGTGATTGACTTAAATTAATTTTACCTGATGAATAAATTATTTTTGATTCATTCTAGATTGTTGAAATCTTTACTTCTAGTAGGGTGTGCATGAATCCTATGGCCAGAGATATTCAAACTGGGGGCACGTCCATTAAAGCAGTAGGCGTGATGAGAGAGACCCCCTGATTTCTGATATCAATTGAAAATTAACACATTGGGCAAGTTAGATTACTAAGAAATCAAATCCCATGGCCTCCAGGAGGTCATGGTAGTCCAGGGGCAGGCCCTTCAGTGATTGCTGTTCAGGTGGCTGTTCAGGTGTTGCTGGGGGCTGAGTTCCCTCCAGGAGATCGTGGGGTCGTGCAGTGCCTGCCAGGGGAATCCCAGGATGAGGGGGTGACAGGGTGAGCGGATGACGTGGAACTGGAGAGTCTCTGTGTGTCTTTGGGTGGTGCTTGTTCCGTGCAAAGTGATGGTGAGGGTGAGTGCTTCAGTGCGTTGGGAAACCCTGCCACAGCCTAATGGGCATCCGTCGAGGCCTGCCACGGCCACATTCGGGGAACATGGAACGAGAGGGCGATGGTACTGATTAGCGAAAACAGAGTCAATGAAGTTCCCCGCCGCTCCAGAGTCAGTGAAGGCCTTGGTGTCAATAGCAAGCGTCCCATCACTGAGGCGAGCATCCACTACCAAAGAGGTTGACAAAAAAGATGCGCTTACCCTGGTTGCAGTGGGACCAGGAGGTCTGGTGGGGCAGTTAGCTCGGTAATGTCCAGGCTGGCCACAGTAAAGGCATAACTGCAGCCTCGTCCGCCATTTGCAAGGCTTTATTAGTAGAGCAGACACCAAGCAAGGTATGTGCACAATAGCAGACAGTGGCAGTGGGTACAGGCAGAAGAGTAGTCAGAAACAGGCTTACTTTACAGAGGCAGGCAGCAGAGCTCGTAGTCGGGGTACACAGTCCAAGATCATACACAATAAAGCAAACACGGGAAGAAACGCTCAGAAATATGTTCATGAGGGAACGATATGACTTCGCGATGTGAACGCGGAAGTCTGCCCCTTAAATAGGCGGGGAAACCGCGCGTTTTGGCGTGAATGAGCCGAGGTGCGTGGGTAACACAAGTCCGGGGGGAAACTAGAACTCGGGAGAAGGTTCCCGCTGCTGCCAGTCAGAGAGCGCCACAGAAGCGCTGTCATTGACAGTAATAATTAAAAAAATTATCAACTGATCATTATTAAAATATGAAAATACTATTATTAAACATTATATTTATGCTCAAGAACAAGGCATTTATAGATGCACTTGTACACTTGTAAACTGTTTACTAATGCACTATAAACAATGGTTTATAAAGCATGAAATAAATACTTACTAATGATTAACTAATTCATAGTGTGTAGTTATTATAAAGTGTTACCAAAGTGGGTTTAGAGAAAATGCATTTTAAAAACATGCTTTAATCAGGCAGAGGTGACTGAAACTTACTGTTCCAGCAAAATATTGTCCATATGAAAGTAGTTCATAATACAAGGCATGTGTAGGGGCTGTCAGCTTCGAATGCTATCTTTATGGCAACAACTTACATAAACACAAAATAAAAACCAGGCAAACAACAATTAAGCAGTTAAAATGTTTTAAATTACATAACAAATTCATAAATATTTACTGTTTAAAATTTTGCTAAAGTCGCTAGTAATGTGTTCACTTACACACTTCTTCAACACTATTAAAAAGTAAGTTCAACAATTTACAAGCCATTTTGTATTGTTACAATGTTGGTAACATAAGTAAAAGAACAATGTTTATGAGGAACCCAGTTTATTTGTTAGCTGATGCAAAACAGCATTTTCATAATTTCAGAGAAAGAGTAAATACACCTCTGAATGCAAGTATACAAACATCTCATGATGGGAAGAGGCAAAGAGCTTTCTCAAGACCTTTGCAAAAAGATTGTTGTGCTGCATACAAATGGTAACTTTTTGTCATGTTTGGAGGAGAAATGGCTCTGCTTATGGCCCTAAAGATAGCATACCAAAGCTTAGAGGTGGAAGCATCATGGTATGGGACTGTTTTTCTTCTCATGGTATTATCAGAATCCATGTCATTGAAGGAAAGATGAATGAAGCCATTTACCGGTAAATTCTTGAGGTGAACCTGTTACCATCCGCCAGGATGATAAGGATGAGACATGAATGGACATTCCAGCAGGCCAATGATCCAAAACATACTTCAAAGGAGATTACTCCTGATTACTAATCACCTGAACCTGCACCCACCTACCTGCCACCTACAAAAGCACACACACCACAGTCACTCACCGGCTGAGCTTGAGGTCGCAACCCTGTTTCTGGTCAAGTCACTTTTATTTATATAGCGCTTTTAACAATACAGATTGTAGCAAAGCACTGGACATTATCAAATAGAACAAAAGAGTAATGGTGATGTATAATGGCGAGAATTAAACTTTATTTATCAAATGCAGAGACAGTCTCTGTAGTCAAGACAACGATGATCACTGGAAATCAGGTGTTCCCAACTAAGCAAGCCAGAGGCGACAGCGACAAGGAAACCAAAACCCCATCCATGAGAGAATGGGGACAAAAACCTTGGGAGAACCAGGCTTAGCTGGGTTCAGTTCTCCTCTGGCTGGCCGCCCAGCACCTCATTGCCAGTTCAATTTTAAACACGTTGGATATTGTAAGGACTTGACTCTGGATCCGGCGATCTGTCCACGGAGCTCATCAAGGTGTTCCGATGAAGATCATCTCTTTGTGCTGGTACACAATCTGATCTGGATACGGACAGGAACAGAATAAGAGAGAGACAGACTAATATTAGCGTAGAGGTCATTCTTTTTACGATGTAACTAGTACATCATGTATTAAGGGGAGTGTTCCCGGTTCCGGCTGATCTACTTAATGCAGCCTAACAATCCTTTAACTTTGATTTGATTAATAAATGTGTATCAGTGTGTTATGTGTAAGCCGGAGTAAAGAGATGCGTCTTTAATCTAGATTGAAACTGATAGAGTGTGCCTGCCTCCCGAACAGTATTCGGTAAATTGTTCCAGACTTTGGGTTCTAAATAGGAAAAAGATCTCCCACCTGCAGTAGATTTTGATATTCTAGGTCAGTAGATCTTGATACTTGATATGCGTTTTGAGAACACAGCAGACATGGAGGATTATAGTGTGATAAGAGCTCGCTCAAGTACTGAGGAGCTAAGCCATTGAGGGCTTTATAAGTAATTAACAAAACTTTAAAATCTATACGATGTTTGATAGGGAGCCAGTGCAGTGTTGACAGAACCGGGCTAATATGCTCATACTTCCTGG
>JAUYWG010000031.1:3334538-3344858 GCA_034779775.1 Enteromius afrohamiltoni
GAACTACTTCAGTTGTGTGTAATGAATCTAAAATATATGAAAGTCTAATGTTTATCAGTACATTACAGAAAATAATGCACTTTATCACAATATGCTCATTTTTTGAGAAGGACCTGTATATAGTATATATATAGACAGAGTGCTGGGATAACACATTACAAGTAATCAGATTACTGATTAAAAACCAATGAGGACGCCAGTAATTATGTGGCGTAATTACTTTTATGTGATATGTGTATTAATATTTACTTTCTGCCAGAAAAACCTTTTTCTTTTGAACAAAAAATGTATCAGAATTAAAAGTCAAAGCATTTAAGCAGACAATTAATTGTCAGCCATATTTAAAGAATCATGACAGCCCTAGTTAAATTAGTACAGAGATCTCGAATGTTTTACGAGTGTGTGTGTGTGTGTGTGTTTCTTACTGTGAATCCTCCAGAGCATGTAGAGCGGTGGCCACTGCTCTGTATCCGGGGTCAGTGTGTCCCACAGCAGCCTCACACGCACCGCCGTACCCTCTGACCCCTGACACACAGACATAGTCAGTTGAGCTCCTCTGTGTGTGTGTGTGTGTGTGTGCATGCATGTGTGTGTCTGACCTGTGTAAGGCGTGCGGTCAGCGGAGACATCCTCAGCAGCTGCGGCAGGTTACTGGGCAGTCCGAGGCGAGTGAAGTACCACACCAGGTTCCAGAAGATGATGGAGTGACTGTCCAGCAGCTGGACCTGAGAGAGCACAGCCTCACCCTCGTTCTCCAGCAGACTTTCCATCTCCTTGCGCAGCACCAGCGGGCTCAGGTACGCCACCGTCACCTGTGGGGCTCCGCCCACCGACGGCACGCTGCTCTCTGATTGGCTGCTGGTCTCGGAGCTGGAGTCCGTCTCTCTGACGCCGTTACACAGATGCTGCAGCGAGTCGTCCGGAGCCAAGGGAGGACGCATGATGTTCTCCAGCTCATCCTCTGCACTCAGGTTACTGCGCTCCACGCTGCACACACACACACACACACACACACACAGATCCTATGAATCCATACACTTCAGATCAGAAGTATGTGAAGCTGCAGATCATGTAAATAACATTACTTTATATCCAGAATATTTCTTGTGCATGTATAAAATCATGAAATAAAAATAAAATAAGATGATATAACCATGTGTTACAGAAACTTCTGAGTCTGTAAAATCCCTTGTTTGTCGTGACTGAATAACCACAATAACTCTTCACCGCTGCACCACATGAACCACAGCAGCTCTGTATACAGGAAGTGCTCTATAAACGGTGCTCTCCACACACGCTCAGAAGATTACACACCACTGCAGTACCAAATGGAAAATGTATTCGTGTTTTTTCTCAAAGCAAAGTAGAATGTCCCTTTTTTATAATTAAAACAGAACTTGGAAGAAATTATTATAATCTACTCTTCCAATATTTTTCTTTAATAAATAACTGTATTTGATGTGTTCCTGCTGTTTGAGAGCCAGCTTCAGAAACTGTCTGACAAGAGAAGAGTGTGTGCGTGTAGGTCAGGGTTTTATTTGGCACAGCGATGTGAAACCTGCTGTAGTTTGTAGTAGTGGGTGTTACCTGCAGACAGGCCCCAGGTCACAGATCTCAGCGTTCAGCAGCGGAACGAACGGAGCGGAGCAGAACGGACAGCTGGTGTTGAGATTCGAGTCATCAGATGACCAGCCGGCCATGATATCCTCATCATACACCAGAGAATTACAGCTGCGGCACAGCGAGCAGCTCGACATCAGAACCTGACACACAGAGACCAACGTAAACACACTCACAGAGACCAAGTCACCTTCATTTCTGTAGCGCTTTATTCCATGCTCTGCCTGAATACTCGATTCTGATTGGCCCGATCGCCATTTTAAATAAATCTGCTGCTTAACCGGAGCACACAAACCCACACACACCACATTCTTTCATAACAAGATCACAAGTCACCTTTAACAATACAGACTGCGTCAAAGCACTGAAACATGAGAACAGAGTGTCAGTGAAGGGTTATGGCGAGATGAAACACAGCGTTTCAGTTCATTACTGAGCGGCCGCCTCTCCCTCGACCGAACCGTTCATCTAAACCATAATTCATTCAAATAAACCTGGTCTGGTCTGATGCAGACTGAATGCTGGAACCAGCGAGCCGCGCTGCTTAAATACTGACTCATCACTCACAGCTTGTAATCGCTGGAAAATGACAGAAGCGTGACTGATTTAATCACAGCTAGCCGTGCCCTATCCCTGAAGTACACTACACAGACTGCTACTGTAAAATAATTACAATAGGAAACGGTCGATATTTAATTATTGCCAGAAATGTGTGGTCACTCAAAGATGTCACAAACCTCAATGCCCGCCCCTTCCTGTGCAGAATCCCACGACTTCCTGAGAGGAACCGCCAGCGTCTGGATGTCTGTCATGTCAATGTCGCTCCCTACAGACAGAGAACTCTACAGACACAGAGATATTATTATTATTATTACTAGTATCTAATCAACGCAGATAATTATCCCCTTAAAGATGATTTAAAATGATTCGTTTTTATAAGAAAAGCATAGAATAATATTAAAGAGTAGCTTTACTAATACATATTTTAATTCAACATTTCATACATGAATGATAGTAAATCGATATTAAAGGATTAGTTAACCAGAAACACTAGTTAGCCCATGATTTATTCATCCTCAAGGTCAATGTTTTATAATAAGGATATTTTCTTTCTTTCTTTGCTACAGGGGGCCCCGTTTGTATTTTTAATATAACTCAGAACCTCATATACACCTATAATGTCTTGAGCGTGATTAAATCATGGGGTTCATTTTGATTTCAGGATGAACTATTGCTTTAATGGATTTTTACATGAATGCTCTAATATACAATAATTAAAAATAAATAAATAATGAAATGATACTCTCAATATCTGAGTATCATTTGAGAGACTCGTATAAGAACTTGAGAGTAACTACATGATTTTCACGAGCGAGCAACAGGCTTAATGAACGAGTCATTGAATCACTGACTCACTTGATTCATTCAAATGGAATCTGCCTTGTGTGTGTAAATCAGTCCAGCTGGGACTAAGACTTGAACTATTTTCATCAATGAAACAGCTTGCCTTATCAGTGGAGCACAAGATGCCATGACGATACACCCGCCACTGCATTTTAATGCATATTTATGGTATTTTCTATTGCTGTTGCAGTGCATTTTTTTCCACTCATATCTTGAATTTCTCTCATATAACAGTATGCTAGTAGAGCCTGTGGTTGAGAGGGCCGGCTGTAGGTGAGGTCACCTCAGACGTGGCGTTGTACAGCCGCTCCTTGGCCTTCAGCAGACTCTCGGTCATCTGGCTCTTACGGGACGGTTTCTGCTCGTAGATGCGTCTTGAGTGTCCGTTGGCTCCGGGCCGCCGGTCGTCCACGCTAGCGGCTCGTCGCACTGATGCTCGGTTCCTCGTGGGCGTCAGCAGCTGCTGCAGCTTCCCGGCCAGACCGCGGCTCGGAGATGACACGTTGTTGTAGTTTTCATCGACAGACTTCCTGTTCAGAGTCTCCCTCACTTCCACCGACCTGCACGACACAACCACGACCCGTAACTCGGCTGCTTCCATCAGGGAATAAACAGCACAGCAAAAGCTGATCAACTTAATATAGTCTAACTTCTTCAACAAATATTTCTTTTATGATTTCTCTGATGAAATGAAGCTGTTAAAATAAAAGTGATAATTGATTTTATTTGAATCATATAGTTGTTGAAGTGAAGCGAATTGTTTTGTACTCGCTACCTGCTGTCCCTCTCCGGCTGACACCTGCAGTCTGCGTCTGCGCTCTCTGCGCAGTCTCTGTAGAAGGTGGACAGGCAGATGTCGCTGCGGCGCACGAGCACAGGCGCCGGAGCACCCAGTGTTTCTCGCCGGCCGGCCGGAGGCTTGCGTGAGGCTGCGTCTGCACTGGCCGCGGCCGTCTGCGCAGCTGCTTTCTTTGACAGCTTCAGTTCTGAGAAACAGACCAAGACTGAAATAAGACATCAGAAGCAGGAAGACCAGACGTGAGGCTCGTTTCTCAGACACTCACTGCTTCCGGACGCCTGGACGCTGCTCAGACTGCTGCTCTTGGCCAGACTCGTCAGTGATTCGTGGCTCGAGCTCTCACTCAACCCGCTCCAGCTGGACTGACGAATCAGAGCCAAGTGGGGGCGGGGCTTGGCCAGAAGGTCTACTGAAAACAGGAGCAGAATGTGAGAAGGCTGCTGACGGATGTCAATCATGCGCCGGGGGCGGGGCTTCCCTGACCTGCAGGGGTGCTGAATGATGCGCTCCTCTGCTGCTGTCTGATTGGCTGCCTGAACTGAGCCACGGCCAATACCACGTTACGCAGCTTCGCCCAGCGAAGACGCCCTCCCTGATCGGTGGATGGCCATTTGCTTTCAAGCACCGCCTACAGACAGCAGAATAAAACACGGATGCAGGAGTAAAGACTTTTGTACGCTGTATCAGGGATTCCCAGCACACGGGAAGATTCAATCATTTAACAACACATTCACATTACATTATTTATTTAAATTGCAATTTTTTTAAAGTTATTTATTTGTATTAATTTGACATTTTGATTTTGTATTTTATTTTTTTGACTATAGAGAAAAGTGTTTTTTAATTGTTTTATGTATAATTACGTATAATTTTATATTTGTTTTATTATTTTAGTAATTATTAATATTAATATTAATATATATAATAAGATTTTTATATCATTTTCAGTAAATGTTTTTGATAATTTTTCTTTTCTGATTATTCAGATATTTTATATTTTTATGATCACTTGTTTTTGTATATTATAATGTAATGAATCACTAATGTTTCAGCTCATGAACCCTGTGAGAGCTCATTAATATGAAGTACTTCACTTTATTGTAGTATCCGTATGTGATGGTGTTGGGCGTAATTCCTGCCCGCTTCATCTCCAGCAGAACTCTGACGGCGAGAACCGGCTGACCGTACTGACCACACAGCTGCATGAGGATACGGTAACACACCTGTGACACACACACATCAGGAGCAAGACAAACCCACACACACAACTGTGTCTACATCATATTACTAGTGCATCGTGCGTGTGAGTGTATGAGTGTGTGTGTGTGTGCGTGCGTGTCTCTGACCTCGTCCGGCAGCACCACCTTGCGTGTCTCCATGTGTTTGAGCACCTCGTAGGCAGCGTGCAGCGCTCGGACTTTGGTGCTCTCAGCCCTGACGAATGTGGGTAAGCAGATGAACCAGAGCCCGTAACAGTGACCCAGCAGACACTTAGACCACATCTCCGGCACAGACGAGTACTTCTGTGCCTTTTTCTGCGCCAGCTTGATCTCCTGCAAACACACACACACACAGCGTCAGCCAGCTGCCCTCTGACCCCTGATCCTGTGACTTTAGGCTCATACCTGTTTGGTGCGGCGGGGGGCGGGGCTACTTGGGGCACTTCCTTTAGCAGGAGTCCGGAGCTGATCCTGAGGCCGATCGAAGAGATCCGACAAGAGGACCGGGAACGTGTCGTAGCTGAGAGACGCACACACACAAAACAAGCGTTTAGTTAATGATGACTGAAGAACTAAACGCCCTCTGTCAGTCTGGTAGAAGCTGAAGAGGAAGTGATCTGATGGAACAGTATTAATCAAGCTGATGAAGGCACAGTCAGTCTAGTGAAGTTTCTAGTGAATCATGACACTTCTATAGAGCGTGTATTTCTGCACTTCTGCTTCCATCTTCATGAGCTCATCAGGGTTTTTCACATCTAAGACGAGGTCAACACAGTAAGTCGTTCTTGTCTAGAAAATTCTTCTTAATTCGAGAATTTTAGGAAATTTCGTCTGGAAACAAGACCAAAATCTAGTCTTAGAAAGCATTTTTTTGCAGTGTGGTTAATATTAACCAATACAACACTACTGCTACTGGTTAACCAAAAGCTTGCAGGCCTCAGTGACGTCAGCTGAGACAGGAAGTGCTATCAGATGTGGAGAGTGATCATCACCTGTAGTGTGCCGGACACTCGGAGCCGTCAGCTTCCTGCGGTTCCTCCGGAGGCATGATAAACACTGTGTGTTCACCGCTGTGACACTCGTCTCGATCGATCAGACGCACATCCTCCGGCTTCTCCACGTCCACCTGCGCAAACACACACACACACAGGTGTTACAGGAGCGATCTGATTGGCCGCTGCGGTCAGGTGACTGCAGGTGAGCATCTGACCTTCTGCACACACTCGTCGAAGAACTCCAGGCAGCCGTGGCGATCGCTGACGAACGAACACTCCTCGATGAACTGCGTGAACATCTGCGTCCTCGTGAGCTGCAAGTAAAACTTCTGCTGCGCTCGATCTCGAGACTTCAGGAAACCTGCAGAGAAACACCACGGCACATCTGCTCAGCGCTGCGCCCACACACACGGTCACTCTTTCAGATCACACTAACGTTTTAGTTTTTCAGAATCATTGGTGTGTGTGTGTGTGTGTGTGTTCTCACCCTGCAGGTTGAAGAGCGAGCTGCAGTCTGTGGTGCGGTCAGACGGAGCCTGTGTGATGGGCAGCAGGAAGGAGCGGTATCCTCTCAGCAAGCAGCTCATGAAGCGCAGGAAGGCCTCCTGGATCTCCAGCTCCAGCTGCTTCTGACGGCCGTAGATCAGATCATAGTCCGTCAGCAGGAACTCCAGCGTGGCCTCCTCCTGACCCGGCGTATAGACTGACCCACGGAGAGAGACGCGTGAGGACAGGAAGTGACATCATCAGTGTGTGTATGTGTAGTTGATTTCTAAATCCCAACTTCTTTCTACTGGGGTTCCTCAAGCTTCAGTGCTTGGACCGCTTCTTTTCTTCATCTACGGGTCATCTTTAGAATCTGTCATTCAGAAGCATGGCGTTTCCATCACCCTTCCTAGCACCTCGTGGAGTTCCTGAATCACTCTCACTGACCTTCTCCAGGACTGTCCACAGCTGCTGGAACGACCTGATCTCCACTCGGACATTTTCAAACAACATCTAAAGACACATCCGTGTTTGTCAACACTTGACCAACTAATACTAGCACTTACCTATTCTATTCTACTCTATTCTAGTCTAGTCCTCTATTTATGCTTTGGATAAAGCGTCTGCTAAATGATGTGTGTGTGTGTGTGTTTGTGTGTGTGTGTGTGTGTGTGTGTGAGGTCAGAGGCTCACTCACTCTTCTCCAGAGTCTTGTGGAGGTTGGTCAGAGAGTTCAGCAGGATCTTCCCATGTTTCCTCGGCAAAGATCTCCAGGACAGAGGTTTCTTATCTTCAGACCTGGAGTACAGTAAATATAAATATATATATAAATATTATTGTAATGTAAAGCAGCAGTTTTGTGTGTGAATCAGTGTTAAAATAGAATGTATTTCTGTGATGTTCAGCAGCTGCTTACACACACTTTCACAAAAAAAAGGTGTATGATTTTGTAGATTTGGAAAGTGTGTGATGAGAGAAGAGTGTGTGTGCCGTGAGAGACTCACTGGAAGATGGTGTTGGTGTCCAGGTCCACACACACCACGTCCGTCGGAGGGTCGTAGAGGTCGAAGTAGCTGGAGTGGACGCCCACGATGAAGGGCATGGGAGCACACAACACGTCCGCCATCCGCAGCGGACACAGAGGGATATACGGACAGTGCCAGCGCAGAGGAAACGACATCTGACACAGGAAACAAACGTCACATGACCAGCAGAGACAGGAAGTCCCGCCGAACACTGATGAACTCAGGGATGCATGATCTCTGCACTACAAAACACACTTCTCTTTCTTCGACCTTTTGTCTTGTTTCCAGCCAAGATATTTAAAAAAGGATGAAACGTATCGTCTCATTTTCTGAAAAAAAAGTGTGAGTGAGTTCTTTATTTGATTTAAGATTGTTTGATATCTAGCCCAGAATCTGCACTGATCTGAATAATGGCTGAGCTGCTGAGTCACAGTCGAGTCGGATCACTGAGGGTTTGAAGCGGTCTGTGTGCTGGACTCACAGAGACGAGCGCCTCGCTGACGGACGTCAGGACATCGGGCCTCAGCGAGTGCAGCAGCAGCTTGTGTTCGGTCAGAACGGCCAGCAGCAGAGAACACGCGTTCTCCGGACCCAGATTCTGCAGCAGCTTGACGAAACTGGCCCCACTGAGAGCAGAGCATCGGCCAATCAGAACACAGAGCACAGACACGGCAGCCAATCAGATCATCAGCTGAAGAATTTACCTGAGAGGCAGCGGAGACGAGACAGGCTGACAGAGCAGCAGGTTATCATACGGAGAGAGCTGAGGACACACACACACACCGTTAACACTCAGAGAGAGAGAGAGAGAGAGAGAGACACACACACACAGTGTTTACACTCCTGAGAGAGAGAGAGAGAGAGAGAGACACACACAGTGTTCTCAGTTCATTTGATACTGATTTCCTCTTCCACCTCAAGCTCTGATTTCCCGCCCAGCACCAGATTAAGCCCTAATCAGTCAATCACCCCCGGATCAGTCTGATCAAGCGCTGGTCTACTGATTGAGCTGATCTGCTCTGCTCTAGAGAGGAGGAGGAGGATGATGGGGCTTCATCACCCGTTACCTGAGGGACGAGCAGCTCTACTGAGACACTCTGAGACTCATCTGAGATCATTCACCTGCACCAGGATCCGTGGACGCTGAGCGGACGGGAACGGCACGTTGTGCATGAAGCTCGAGATGTGCCTGCAGAGAGACCACAGAGAGCTAATAACATCTGCCCAGCGCCACATATACACTCGCTAGATGCAAACTGTACAAATTAGGAGAAGAAAGCTGGAATTGCCCTGGGCTTAACAATTAAAAATCTCAATCAGCGCTGTCAAACCATTAATCACATCTAAAATAAAATATACGTGTGTGTAAGGTGAATATTTATTAGGTATATGTGAATACAAACACATGCATGTACTGTATATATATATATTGAAAATACTTCTATATAATATAAATCGTGCGAGTATAAATAAATATGTTTAATATATAAACTGTGCATTTTTCTGAAATATATACATGCATGTGTTTGTAATCATATCCACTAAATACAACTTTGACAGCACTAATCAAATTACATTAGATGTCCAAAAAATGTTTTAATGTATGTTGGATGTTTCTTTTAATCTTTAAGATTTAGACTTCAAAGCCTTTCATGTTAGAGATCATGTAGTGTTGGACTGAATGACGAGCTCCAGCAGGAGAAGGCCTGAGCGGGACTCACTTCTCCAGCGGCAGCACATGCGGTCCAGAGATGGAGTATCTGTAGATGAAGGTGAGGAACTTCTGGAAGACGCTGAAGAAGGGCCAGTGTGAGAGGACACAGATGCTCTTCTTGACCTGGACGCTGCGGTTGGTGATGGGCCGCCGGTCCACGACGCTCAGCAGACCCAGACGCACCGACTGCCGCTCCGACAGAGACTCGCGAGGATACGCTTCGTAGAACTGGATGGCAGCGCCGTACACCTGAGAGAGACACACTCATCTGATCAGAAACACAGTAACATTCATGAAATATCATTCTTATTGAAAACAGCAGTTTTCGGTGTGAATATCAGTCAAACTACTTTATTTCTGTGTATTTCCAGCATCATTACTCCAGTACTGCTCAAGACACTCTGATATTATCACTGCTGTGCTGCACAATATTGTTGTGGAAACTGTGATGCAATTTGTGTTTTAGCAATCACAGTTGAATAGAAAGTTCAAAAGTACAGCATTTATTTGAAATCGGCTGGGAATCTCTTGTAACATTATAAATGTCTTTGTCACTTTTGATCCATTCAGTGCATCAGGTGACAGTCAACATGCACAGAGAAAAGTGCTATTGTTAGTTATTGGTTTTGTCCTGAGTAAGCTGAGGGACGGACCTTGTCTCCAGAGGCGCTGGTCAGGACGAAGGTGGAGAAGATGGGCAGCTGGTATTTAGTGTTGAGCGGCCAGCTCTCCACCGTCACTCCCATCGGCAGACAGAAGACCGGCACAGAGTCCGGCAGAGGAAACGACTCCAGATCCTCCTCAGGATAGCGGCTGATAAGACCTGAACACACACACACACACACGCTTGCAAACTGCAGATAGACAAGCAGTATAGAGAGAAAGAGAGAGTGTGTGTGTGTGTGTGTGTCAGTATCTCATTATTAGTACTATTGGATCTGTAGTCTATTGACCACAACATTCTCTTGAATAGACTAGAGAACTCTGTTGGCATTAGTGGAAGTGCCTTAGCATGGTTCAAATCATACTTATCTGACCGCTATCAGTTTGTAGCAGT
>JAUYWG010000031.1:3344958-3358055 GCA_034779775.1 Enteromius afrohamiltoni
TCGGTTTTCGGCCAAGTGCATCCAAAATTTTCGGTTTCGTTTTCGGCCCAGAATTTTCATTTCGGTGCATCCCTAGTCATTTCCTATCTTGTATGAATTTGGTTCACCAGACTGCGACTCGATTGTAGTCAGGATTTTAATCCTCATGAACGTCTAGTATGGTAGGTCTAGTTTTAGTAGGCCTTATAATAATGTTAATGAAATATAGACATCACAGTCACTTATTTGTTATCATACCGTTTCTGCCAACATAAACTGTTAGGTTAAATTAATCTGTGGAAACATTATATTGAGATTTTTTTTTATATATAAATAGAATGAATGAACTTGGCTTTAAATTCTGTTGGTTTGAAGTTCCACAGAATCAGGATCGGTGATGGGCGATGAAGATTGGGAGATTCTGAGCTTAGACAGCTTGACTGACAGAGCGGGTCGCGGTATGCTAATGCAAAATGAGATACTGTCTCACTGGGGAAGTTTTTTAGGAAAAAAATATGCGTGGTTAGTAGGTTTTGTGAAAATAAAAGTAGCTGAATAAGGCCATTTAACGCACACTTAATAGACCTGCACAAGACTTTTGAGTAACCAGTGTATTAGGCTAGAATATTTACTTCAGAATGATGTGTAAATCGTCCTGTTTACTTTTTCAGAGAAAACAATATAGTGTTTTAAATTTTAAAAGACATGTTTTGAGGCTGAAAGCCAGTATGCGAGGGAGTGAGAATGGTCATTAATATTCAGTTATTCTCACCTAAAGAGACAAAGACCCCTCACCTAATGGCCCATTAGTGACTGTCACTGAGGCAGGTAAGAAATAATGTGAGGAGATGTGAGAAAAAAACTGTTTTTTGAAATGATTTGTATTTTATTTAAAACACAGTATAATTAAAATGTACATAATATAGGTCAGAGATAAATTATTGAGCAAACTGATCTAACTACAGAGATGTGAACAGACTTTGAGTAAATCCTGAAAACAGATTCTGTTCAACAAGTGAAACCTCTACATAATACCTGATATTTAAGTGTTTGCTGCTCTTTTCAGGAAAAATAAAAGCTTGTTTTACCATATCAGTCTAGTAATAGTAAATATCAGCGCTTCTAGAGGTCATCAGCGTGAGGAAACAGGACTCTGTGCTGCTGTGATTCTGATCACAAAAAAACAAACAACAAAACATCTGTGAGCATGCTATTATCAGTATATGTACACACACATATATATATATATATATACACATAACATATAAACACATATCTGTAGATATAAATAGATTTGTGAATAGATTAATAATATGGTTTACATTCTTACTTTATCACAGAATATTTGTTTTCAATATGTGTTTAGACTTAGTGTAATAGTAGACATATCAAGCTTTCTATAGATATAACTCTCATGTCACTGTGTGGAGTTTTTGCTGAGTTTCTGTTTCATTTTAGTGACTCATTGATAATTGAAGATCATGCAAACCAATGCGGCCGGCAGCGCATCCTGTTTGTTTTCTTCATTTTGTAAATGCTGTAAAAAGTTGTGTTGTTATTATATGTGTATACAAATTAAAGTAGAATTTCACAGATTTGATTGATGTATTGCTCTTATCTGTACTATCAAAACTCAGTGTGTAATTTAAGTTCTTATTGGGCTTATCAGAAGAAGACACCTAAAAATGCATGTATGAGTTTGCCGGCCCCAGGGGGGTAATCATGAAAATGAACACGAATATTGCAAGAATAGGGAATGTGTCTAACTTAGGATATAAATTTTTATTGCACTAAAGCATTAAAAATGTATTTATTTATTTACCCCCAAACACATACAAGCTAACTCACAGTGCTATACTCCCAAAAGGGTGAATACATTGACCTTACCAGTGTAAATTGACCATAATGCTGTACGTTAGGTGTGAGATTTGTAAAATCATGTTTGCTATAATTATTATACAGTACATCCCCCATAACTGTTGATTATTATTTGTATAACCATAGTTAAAACACTGCTCTTTTTTGTAGCAAAACCATGGTTAAATCGTGGTAACCATGGAATTGCTATAATAATCATGTTTTTTTTACGTTCTTAATCTACTCTCAGACTAGAGTCATATAATTTGGTGGGTCACAGAATTCACCAACTGAATGAATCAGCACTGAATAACTGGTCTTATAACTAATGCTGCTTTTCCACTACATAGTACGGTATGGTTCAATACAGCTCACTTTTGGGGGATTTTCCACTGGGAACAGCACCTGGTACCTGGTCTTTTTTTAGTACCACCTCAGTTGAGGTTCCAAGTGAGCCGTACCATTACCAAAACGTGACGTGTAAACTCTGCTGGTCACTGATTAGTCGGAGAAAATCATCATTACTGCATCACTGAACTTGCCACACGAGACACAACAGACCCGCTAGATTTGAATCAGCACAGCCAGCAAAGGATCAAACGCAACTGTTTTGTTTGAAGAAACGCACCTTTTTTTACCTTTCAACTATAACGACACATGAATAATCCCAAAAATAGCCATTATTATCTGTATTTAATATATATTTTTTAAACATGTTTTACCTGTAAATTGTGTTTACAAAGTAATCCCTTAAAATATTAGCATTCATTTTAGTGCAAACAAGTGAAAAGACTGGATTATGATTATTATTGTAACTGCAATAAAATGATCTGTAACTTGTTGGAATTAAATTCTTTACATTTTATAAATGAATTGCTGTTTTTTTTCTATCAAAAGATGCACTTAAATTCATAGGACTTTATTAATGTGCTCATATTTAGATTTTCCAGTCTTTGCATTATTATCATGTTCTACAACGTTTTGCTTTGGTGCTTATTATATATATATATATAAAATATGCATTTGTCTTGTTTAGAATTTTTTTCTGTGAACTACCAATGTCATATTACTTATGTTTTGTGAATGAATGCAATGAGTGGAGTGACTAAATTTGTGTGTAGTATAAATTATAAGGCCTAGATAAGCGTAGGCTTATAAAATGGTCAACAACCAGAGGTCAACAACACTACAAGTACGGTGAAATGTAAAAAAGCACTAGTAATAAGATGAATATTCAGATTCAACACTGTAAAGAAAACGTTTGATGGCAGCATGTAAAGTACTAGTTTGGACGTGGAAAATACATTTTTAAAACTTTGGAAGGAAACATACAAACTTTATAAAAAATTTCTGCAATGTTTTAAAAACATATTTATAAAGTAACCCCCCCCCCCCCCCCCAAACCCACCCTCTTTCCACTGCATAGTACGGTATGCCCCCCGACATTTGTCGTAATATGTGAGAAAAAAATGTTATCACAACCTTTTTACATTGTGAAAAATAAAGGTTTTTACAAAGATGTTGTGTTTGCTGGAAAGGTGCTCTGATTGTTTTTGTTGTAGAATACAATACGGAATATAGTATAAATTGATCCTGGAGGGGTGGTGTCCTGGAGAGTTTAGCTCCAACTCTAATCAAACACACCTGAAAACTCTTATAGGTGTCATGATTGGTCTGTGTTTTCCCTGGACTTTTTTGTTGAAGTACTTTGCTTCCTTTGGAATTAAAGTTTGTGTTTGCAAATGGATTCTCTCTCTGCCTGAGTTCACCGTTACAGAACGACCAGCCAACAATGAATCCAGCAGCACAAGTTATGTGTCTCCGTCAAGGACATCGGCCCATTGAAGACTATGTAATGGACTTTGTGGAGCTAGCACATTTGACTACTTTAAGTGAGCAATATATGATATTTTTTTCGTGGTGGCCTATCTGAGCCACTCAGCTCCTTAATGCCTTTGCATGAGCCTCACTGGACTCTAGAGTTTTACATTGATCTGGCACTTCAGCTTAGTGGCACTTTATTCACTGTTGGTGTCATGGAGGAAAAACATAACATCACATGCATCACCCCAGAGTCCGCTCCAGCCCCAGAGTCCACTCCAGTCCGGGAAACCCCAGAGTCCACTCCAGCTCCAGTGCCCGCACCAGTCCAGAAAACCCCAGAGCCCGCTTGAGTCCGGGAAACCCCAGAGTCTGCTTGAGTCCGGGAAACCCCAGAGTCTGCTCCAGTGCCAGGGCCCGCTCCAGTCCGGGAAGCCCCAGAGTCCACTCCAGCGCCAGAGCCCGCTCCAGTCCGGGAAGCCCCAGAGTCCACTCCAGCGCCAGAGCCCGCTCGAGTCAGGGAAACCCCAGAGTCCGCTCCAGCGCTAGAGCCCGCTACAGTCCGGGAAACTCCAGAGTCCGCTTCAGCACCAGAGCCCGCTGGCACTGGCAACGTCTTTCACTCTGGATATGGTTTGGCTATCTTTTAATCTGCCTGCTCCACCGTGGCCCCCTGATCTGCTGGCACCACCTTGGTGGTTTTCAGCTCTATCTGCTCCCCACTGGTTTTCTGCTCTGCCATCCATACTGCGGTCCTCTGTCCCTCTGCTTCTACATGGACCTGGCCCCCCATCTCTTTCTCTGTTCCGACTCTTTTTTTCTGCCCTCCTGGACTGCACCATTTTAGGAGCATCTGGAATCTGCTCCTTAAGGGGAGGGCTCTGTCATGATTGGTCTGTGTTTTCCCTGAACTTTTATGTTGAAGTGTTGCTTTGTCCCCATGCTTCTGTCTTCACTGAGTTGTTTGCTTGTTACCCTTGTTTGTTTCCATGACTACTGCACACGCCCCCTTGTTACCTCGTTTAGTCTGATTGTCTGATTGTATTTAAGTGATGTGCTTTTCTTTTGTGTGGGCTGATCGTACATGCGGAATGGCGACGTTATAGATGTTCCTGGTTCCAGTGTTCTAGTTTGTTCCAGTACTTTGCTTCCTTTGGAATAAAAGTTTGTGTTTGCAAATCGATTCTCTCTCTGCCTGAGTTCATCGTTACAGTAGGCATGCATGAAACTTCCATGCAGGTGTGTTGAGGTAAGTTGGAGCTAAACTCTGCCCGACACTGGCCCTCCAGGACCCAGTTTGGACAGCCCTTGGTTAGATCAATCAGAGCAGGAGGGGTTTAATTAGGAGGGGTTTAAAGAGAATCAATGAATGATCAGTTCAATTGTATATTATAAGAAACAAATTTTGACCTTGAATGTGTGTAAACCTACTGTAGGGGACCTGCAGTTTGTGTGAAATTAAAGGTAAGAGTACAGATGAACCAAGACAGTAATGTTTATGTGTGTATTCTGATGGTGTGCATTTGTATAATGCCTTGTGTGGGTGTTGATCTTAAGCATGAATTTGTGGATTGCACTGTGCATAATTGTGTGGGGCTTGTTACTTTGTTTACTCCATATTGTTATTTTAATAAAAAAATGTTAACATTTTATTTCCAAAACCCTTGTGTAGATAATGAATGCTGAAGCAGTTTCTGTTAAGGACTTAAGCAGCAGTCAAGAGGGGGATGATGAGAAGAGGAGAAAGTCTGCTCAAGTATGTATTTTTCAGTTCAGTTCTTTACAAATCATATCCTGTATGCCATTACATGTGGACGGAGCTGTTTTAAAAGGGTCATGAACTGAGAAATCAAAATTCCATTGATTTTATATCATAAGATTCCAAAATGACGAGTTGTGGTATGTGCCACCTTGACATAATAAACTCCACAGAATAAGATCAACAGCTGCTTTGACATCACTGCCTGCTTAGCCTTTCCAACTGATTTAGGCATGTGCTGGGTCTATTTGTTTGTTTATTTTTTCTTAAAGGAGTCATTTGATGCGATTTCAAGTTTTTCTTTCTATTGGAGTGTTACAAGTTGTTACAAGTGCATAGATAGGATCCCTAAAGTCTTGAAACCAAAAAGAGATCCTTTAGAAAAGTTATGACTTGTCCACACCCCCCTAAATCTTTAAACATGCCCCCACTTTTCTAAAGAAAAAAGGTGGAACTATTATTCTAGCGGTACTTTTGCTGCCGATTGCACGGGTCTATGCAAAAACAAAACAATTAACTTTTTTTGATGAACTTTATTTTTAAAGAAAAATGCCAGACAGTGTCATTAAGACATCATCAAAAACAGGAAAAGAAATACTTGCCAGATAATTAATGATAAATATCTTGATAACAAGTAAGTGGACCTCAGAGAACAGTACAAAAAAAACAAAAACAAAACAAAAGCCGTTCATGACCGCTTTAATTACACAAACTGGCATGTTGATCTCCTGCATGCTGAGGTCCTATGTATGATATTATGCAGGTCACTGGCAGTGAGGAGGATGAGGATGAAGATGAACAGGAGGAGGAGGAGGAGGAGGAAAAGGATGATTGTGGTGACATAGAGGTTCCTGATCAGGGACATATGAAAGATGAAGTATGTACTCTTACAGCTTTGTGTGGAAGCTCTGTGTTGGAATGTTTTACATGCAAATGAGATGCTTAAAGCAGTGAAAAAGGCAGGATAAAATATTAGCATTATTTATTTACTCTTAATGGCTATTTTTTTTAGGTACATTTGATCAACTGATAAATAAATAAAATATATAATCAGCCAATCACATGACAGCAACTCATTGCATTTAAGCATGCAATCATGGTCAAGATGATCTGCTGAAGAATGGGGAACAATGGTGATCGAAAAAAGGTTACTCCAGGAAATGTTATCTTTTTGGTAGTCTCAACTATTGACTGTTGGTTCATTTTCTGATGCATATGGCACACAAAACATTTCAGTTGTTTCAAAGTCTTCATCTGATTGAATTATAAAGGATTTGCCTAGAAATAAGGGAGGCCATGATGAGTTTGGCATCATGGCATCTTGTAGAAAAAGAAAAAGAAACCGTTTTGTTTTACAACTTTGACAATGTCTGCTTGACAAGATCAAATAAATTCTGGATTTTTAAAAGTACATAAATACATAAAGTTTGCACCACAATCTTTTAAACACAAATAAATATATATGAGTTTCACATGCTTATGGTGGAGACATTTCCACACCCCTAAATCTGACACAACACATAGTAAAAAGTGATTGGTTGCTTTACTTATCAGTCATTTGGCCCCTGGGTGAAAGCACTGCAAAAGACTCTGCAATAACCTCTCATTTCTTGGTTGTGAAGAAGAACAATGATCTTGTAACAACAATAGCCAGAGATATTTTCAAAAACATTAATTATTGGAATTATTAAAAGACAGATATTTTGGATGAAAACCAGGAGGATTGTCCTTTTGACTGCAAAGTAATTAACACTGTCAAGGCCCAGAAAAGTATGAACGACATTATCAAAGTAGCAACAATAAAACCTTTTGTGTGCAAAGAGAACAAAATTTAGACTTTTTTCAACTTTTTCTTCTTCTCTGTGACGCAGTGCCTTCTGGCCAAACAAATTTTAATTATGGGGTGGAATGACCCTTTAATATAGGCCTGTTAGTATTATTAGTATAATTGTTAGTTTCAAAGTCATCATCAGATTGGTTAAATTATACAGGATTACTAGGAGACATGTCTTTAACTTTTAACTTTTGCTGTGACTGGCTGTTTCCATCAGAGTGAGTGACACTGTGGCCCAGATTTCCTTCCTCCTGGGTAACTTATTTGCATAGTCCAAACACACATTTAGAAAAGTGTCACTAAAGTTTTACCAATGCATTATTCAATTACCAAGCCAAAATCAAAAAACCTACTAACATAATGACAAAGTTTTCATCAAACATTATGAAAAAAAAATGACATGTACTGTCATGCATGCCTTTATTTGTCTTTAAACAGCTAAATTTATGTAAGATGTTGCACTACACATTGCTGTCACTGAGAATACTTATTTCAATGAACAAGAATAAGATTTATGTGTTGTAGTTAGCCTCAGTTTAAGGTTTGAGAAGATAGTTATGAACGGATTTGGATTAGGGCTGAACAGTATATTGCATGAGATATATATTGCATGCGCATCTCGTCAGTAAACCTCCATCACCTGTTTTGCGATGGAGTGGCATTTAATGCACACAGCCATATTTCACTAAAAAGCTACGCAATACAGTATCACGTTCATTATTAAATGCGATCCATCTGCGATTATGCACACACTTTTGCGGTCCGAGAGGGCAATAAACTGGGCCCTGAAATGTCAAGTCAAGTCACTTTTATTTATATAGCGCTGTAGCATTTGATCCAATCGGGCACAAACTATTTGTTAGATTTAACAAATGTCAACAATCTTTAGTACTGCTTCCATCAACCCAAGAGGTAACTCAAACTGCAAATACGAGTGTCTGTGTAACCTCCCCCGATGGGCCGCTGATAAGGCAAACCAGGCCTTTCATTGCCATGACAACCGCCAGTTTAAGGCTGGAAGGAATGTTAGCAGAGCAACTCTGACTAGTCTAAAGACAATGGACTTTTTCCCTGAATTAATTCACAGGAAAACTTCCTTTGGGTGAACACTTATCCTTCAGATCATAATGCATACTGTTATTGTCTTTTGTATCGTATACTGTATTTATGCAGGTTTTTGAAAAACACGAAAAACATGTGATCTAAACATCACCACGCCAGATCCATTTCGTGTTTGATATCTAAGGACTTGTCTTCCGATTATCTAACTGAGAGTGTATGTTTTATGTTGCTATAGTTGCAACATTCAGTGTTTTAAGAATCTATTCTAATTAGTATCTTAATCTACCAATCCGGTGTGGATGCAAATTAACATGTTAGGAACAAAGAACTATAAAGTTCCCTCCAAAAGCACCAGCACACCATTGGTTCGTGACCCACAGGAGGGGTGACCTCAGCAGGTTACAAAAGCCTACACATCAGAAACTCTCACTCTTTTCCTCTTTTTCTACTCTCCTTGATGCCGGAACCACACCATCTCTCTATGTTCTCCTAAGCCCACAGGCTGGATTCACATGCATCAAAGAACGGAATGCACTGCAGCACAGGCTGCCGTCCATTGAGACGCCTTGACATTTCATGTGTCTCAAGATCCATGGATTGCAACAGATCTCTCTCTCGGCTCTCTTTTCATCGACCTAGCACCACAGCCAGGACCTCTTTTGAAATTCATTACTCTTCGAACCAGGAAGACCTGACTGCCAAACCAAAACCATGGAACCATCAGGACTTTGAGACTGCATCGGACCCTCACCAACAAGGCAATGCAAGTATCGTACATATAACTAAACGAAACAGAGGTTTAGTATTAGTCATTGAATCCGTTTGACTGACTCTTTTCATAACTTAAATCCTAGCTCTTTCGTAATGGTTTACCCTTAAGCCTTTGCACTTTCCCTTTGTGTGAGTGTATTTATACGTGTGTGTTCAGTCATCTGAGTTAACGTAGAGTTAATAAAACTTTTGAAACAAATTACATGAGTTTCTGATTCTGCCTTGCAAATAAGTGTCCCTTTATGATTTTGGCCCTTGCTACATGCTCTAATAGTAATACTGTAAGAAGGCATATTTCTGTGGCCAAGAAAATATCCTTTCTTAATTACACTATGAGTTCGCTGAACGAACAGATTAGTAATTCTGCTACAGGTACTACTGGCAGCTAATATAAATAATTGCAATTAATCATAATTAATAGTAATTATTTATATACGTATCTATATTTCCCTTAATGAGCTTAAAATATGTTACAGCGCTTTTAACACTACAGATTGTAGCAAAGCACTGAACATTATCAAGTAGGAGAACAGTGATGTAATGTATAATGACGAGATTAAACTTTATTTATCAAATGCAGAGACGGCCTCTGTAATCAAAATGACGATAATCATTATAAATCAGGTGTCCCCAACTAAGCAAGCCAGAGGCGACAGCGGCAAGTAACCAAAACCCCATCCGTGAGAGAATGGGGAAAAAAACTTTGGGAGAACCAGGCGTAGTTGGGTCCAGTTCTCCTCTGGCCGGACG
Organism: Enteromius afrohamiltoni; assembly: GCA_034779775.1. NCBI lineage: Eukaryota > Metazoa > Chordata > Actinopteri > Cypriniformes > Cyprinidae > Enteromius > Enteromius afrohamiltoni. Next base: position 3,354,792 of record JAUYWG010000031.1, read on the forward strand.
CCTAGCACCTAATTTCCAGTTCAATTTTAAACACATGTCAGATTGTATAAAGGACTTATAATGTGTGTGTGTGTGTGTGTATCTGGTTCCGGTGATCTGTCCACGGAGCTCATCTAGGTGTTTTGGTCTCTGATGAAGATCATCTTTTTGTGTTGGTGCACCATCTGATCTGGATTCGTCCAGATGACTCAGCAACCCCTGCTGCTCTGTCCAATAACTTCTCTTTCTCTCACACCCCTCGTCACACTGGGGGTACTGGAATGCTAATTTCTGAATGTCATGCCATCACAGTAACAGCTCCTATTAAACTCCATGTTGTGGTCATCTACCGCCCTCCTGGTCAACTAGGCACTTTCCTGGATGAGCTGGATGGACTGCTATCTTCATTCCATGAGGATGGCACTCCACTCTTAGTCTTTGGTGATTTTAACATTCATCTGGACAAACCTTACGCTGCAGACTTTCACTCACTCATAGCTTCATTTGATCTAAACCGCCTTACTACAAGCACTCAATAATCAGGAAACCAACTCGACCTCATTTACATACGTAATTGCGCTGCAGACAACACCCTATATCTTACTTCCAGTACACCTCCAACACCTCTACCTGTTACCTTCAAACATAACCTACGCTCCCTCTCATCCTACCATCATTCCTCTGTAGTGTCCTCCGCTCTTCCCTCTACAAACATCTTCTCATCTCTGGACGTTAACACCACTGCCAACACCCTATGCTCTACCTTAACCTCCTGCCTTGACGATATATGTCCTCTCTCATCTAGGCCTGCACAGGCCACCCCTCCTAACCCTCTCTGATGCTCTCCGGGAACATCGGTCCAAACTCAGGGCAGCAGAGAGAAAAAGCTTGTTGCAAAAGCCGACTCCAGATCATCAGTACTCGTTCTGCTAGATCTTCTGCTGCTTTTGACACGGTAAATCATCAGATCCTCCTGTCCACACTCTCTTCACTTGGTATCACAGGGATTCCAATTCGTTGGTTTGAATCCTATCTCACAAATAGATACTTCAGAGAGGCTTGGGGAGGGGAGGTAACCAAATCACATTGTCTGGTCACTGGGGTCCCTCAGGGATCAGTCCTTGGACCACTCATCTTCTTAGTGCCCAGTACACTAAGAGAGGATTGTAATGAGAATGCGGAAATGAAATCAGCTTTGTTAACAGCTGACTGGAGGCCAACAGTAAAGGAGAAAGTTTCAATGGATGAAATTGCGATGGGGCGAAGGTTAGTGAGATTGCATTGACGTTTGCGTGTGAAGTCTGGAGATAATCGGAATATATTGGAAGCACATGAAAAAAAACACCAGATGTTTGATAGGGAGCCAGTGCAGTGTTGACAGAACCGGGCTAATATGCTCATACTTCCTGGTTCTAGTAAGGACTTGCATTTTGAACTAGCTGTAGTCAATCTATCAAGCGTGCAGAACAACCACCCAATAAAGCATTACAATAATCTAACCTCGAGGTCATAAACGCGTTAATTAACATTTCTGCATTTGAGGTTCAAAGCATAGGACGCAATTTGAATTGTATGAATACTGCGGGTGGCAGATTTAAATGAGTGTACACCTCAAGATTACTGCTATAAAAATGAGCCACGTCCGAAAGGCAAAGGAGGTGGAGTTACTACAATTTATTGCAATATTCTCCGTATTTCTCAGAAGAATTCTTTAAATATAAATATAATATATAAATATAACACAGCAGTAATGACTTTATGCAATATTTTACTCCCAAGATGAATACTATTAGATATAGAATAGAAACTGTGCAGCCGTCAACTCCAGTATCCAGTCAGATGCAATGTAGATCCCCTGTGGAAAAATTCCACTCATTCTCTACCATAGGAGAGGAAGAATTGTATAAACTTGTTAAGTCGTCTAAGCCAACAACATGTATGTTAGACCCTATTCCATCTGAACTATTAAAAGAGATGCTTCCAGAAGTCATAGATCCTCTTTTGTCTATTATTAACTCATCATTGTCATTAGGTTATGTCCCCAAAGCCTTTAAACAGGCTGTTATTAAGCCTCTCATTGAAAAACCGCCAGGATTTAGACCATATCATAGTACTGAGACTGCTCTAATTAGAGTTACTAATGACCTGCTTCTATTATCTGATCGTGGTTGTACCTCATTATTGGTGCTGTTGGATCTCAGCGCTGCGTTACTATTGACCATAACATTCACCTGAATAGACTAGAAAACTCTTTTGGCATTAGTGGAAGTGCCTTAGCATGGTTCAAATCATACTTATCTGACCGCTATCAGTTTGTTGGAAACATCTTATAGATTGTAAAATCTTTGTACTTAAAAAGCCCTGAATGTCTTAGCTCCTCAGTACTTGAGCCAGCTCTTATCACATTATAGTCCTCCATGTCTGCTGGGTTTTGAAAACTCTGGCCATTTGATAATGAATATCAAATATCAAATCTATTGCAGGAGGCAGATCTTTTTCCTGTTTAGCACCTAAACTCTGGAACAATTTACCTAATACCGTTATTTACCGGGAGGCAGGCACACTCTGTCAGTTTAAATCTATATTAAAGACACATCTCTTTACTCTGGCTTACACATAACACACTGATACACATTTATTAATCAAATCTGTTAAAGGGCTGTTAGTCTGCATTAATTAGATCACTTGGAACACTCCAAGTGCACTCCACTTAAAACACGGTGTACTTGTTACATCGTAAAAAGAATGGCTTCTATGCTAATATCAGTCTGTCTCTCTCTTATTCTGTTCCTCAGTCCGTATCCAGATCAGATGGTGTATCAGCACAAACAGATTATCTACATCAGAGACCAGAACACCTAGATGAGCTCCATGGACAGATTGCCAGATCAAGATGCACACACACACTATAAGTCTTTACACAATCTAACGTGTTTAAAATTGAACTGGAAATTAGGTGCTGGGCGTCCAGCCAGAGGACACCTGGACCCAACTAAGCCTGGTTCTCCCAAGGTTTTTTCCCCATTCCCTTATGGATGGGGTTTTGGTTCCTTGCCATGGTCGCCTCTGGCTTGCTTAGTTGGGGACACCTGATTTCTAGTGATTATCGTCATTTTTGATTACAGAGACCGTCTCTGCATTTGATAAATAAAGTTTAATTTCGTCATTATACATTACCATTACTCTTTTTTACTCAATTTTCCTACTCGATAATGTTCAGTGCTTTGCTACAATTTGTATTGTTAAAAGCGCTATATAAATAAAAGTGACTTGACTTGACTTGAC
>JAUYWG010000031.1:3368773-3388793 GCA_034779775.1 Enteromius afrohamiltoni
AGTTGTGTGTAATGAATCTAAAATATATGAAAGTCTAATGTTTATCAGTACATTACAGAAAATAATTAACTTTATCAAAATATGCTAATTTTTTTTAGAAGGACCTGTATATTGTCACATAAGAAGTCTTAGGTCTTTAAGAAAACTTGTCCATGACTTCAAATTGACTTACCTATGTTGTTGAGGGAACTGGCACTGGAAGGAGAAACCTGTAGAAGACGTGGGTCGATAAATGGGGTAAAAGAGGAGGACGACTTGTGTTTATGAAGTGTGTTGCTGGCAGATTGTGTCTGGAATGAATAGTACAAAAAAAAAAATAAGAGACAGGGTAGAACAAGGTGACATGTTTAATCATGTTTTTAGTGTCCAGTAATTGTACTGTAAAGGCTAATGGCTATTTCAGTAACCAAAATTTTGGTTCAGACAGCATGTTACATGTTCCACCAGAGACAGTAATACATTACATTGCCATTACACAGCATTAAGGGATGCATATCACTCCTTCCCAAAGGCAGCTTTATGACTCTCTGATCACTGTTTGGTGATCAGCACAGACACCAGCACTGGATCTCTGGGGGTGTGGGGCTACAGTATGTTCTCTCCCCACTGCTCCCTCTACATCAACATCTGCACCTCTAAAGACCCCTCTGTCAAGCTCCTGAAGATTGCAGATGACACCACATTCATGACCGCTGTCTGATTCAGAATTCAGTGCCAAGGGGCAAGGGACATACCTCACTGACTATGAGCATGTCCATGGAAATCTGGGGAGACATAGATGGGCTGGCATGACTGGATGAGGGGGAGGATGAAGGGGACTGATGACTCTGTTGGATGAGATCAGGAAGCAGGTGAATGCGGCTTGCATAGCAGTTTCTCTCCTGGTGGCTTTGACTGTGTGAAGGGCTCAAACTTGGACCCAGATTGGGCCCAGGAATGGGACGCAACTGCTTTCTCTCAGCTATGGTCTGGAAGCAAGAACAGGAACAGTCTGAACTCAGCTAAAAGATAACGATGGTCTGAGGGATGGATGTTGTTTTCTGCAGAAGTTATCATCTTAAACACTATTTGACTTCTTGTCTCTTATCTTGTCCTGCTCTAAATAGTACACTTTGTTTTTTTCAAAGCGTCACATCACAGATGTCAGGTGATAAGAATCGAAGATCACACGTAATTTAGAAAACTAGTTACAGTACCTGTTTAATGATTAAAGTTACATCATTGCTAGGTGTGGTGGGTGGATCACTCTCTGATTCATCATGAACAAGCATAGTTTTTACTGACTCCGTTTCACCATTACTCAGCTTTGATGAGCTGGAGAGGAAAGACAATTCATCCCATGATTTGTGTTTTTTTTGTATGGTTTTCAGAGTAGTGTTTTAATTAATAGGACTGTGTCACATACCATGTCCTTGAGTCCTCTGCTCCTGAAGTAGATTCATTACCCTGCTCCTGGTCTACCACATCATCATCTACATCTGAATCTAAATCTTCACTCGATGAGGAGTAATCTGTCACCTTTTGAGGAGGTCGCACATCTTCCACTGCACGTAGCTCCTTGGCCAGAGCAGTGAGATCCTAGAGGTGTGAAAAAGATGACATGTAAGAGTCTTTATCAACACAGTGAGTGGGTTTACATGGACCCTCTTAATGCGATTACAATGAGATTTTGACAGTATTGCGATTAAACTCATGTAAGCATAATACTTAGATTTAAATAATGCGATTATTAACATGTGTCCTACGCCGATTTTAATCGAAATATACAGACATGTAAACACCTTAATTGTAGTATTGCCACTCTGACCTGTCTTATACGGCTTTTACTACTGTTTCGGCTATTAAAATAGTTTAGTTTTGTGTGTAATGGCAAAATTATTATTATTTTTTGTGTTTTTTTTTTTAAGTCAATTTAGAAAAACGTAAAAAAAAAAGCATATTTGTTTGTTAAATAGCCTATAAGGCAGGGGTAGGCAATTTCGGTCCCGGAGGGCCGGTGTCCTGCAGAGTTTAGCTTCAACCCTACCAACCCTGAACAGGAGCAAAAATTAACTGAAAAAACATGATAAATGTATCTATAGAAAGCTTTAAATTACCACTTAACAAAAAAAAAAAAAAAAAGGAAAACAAAAACTCCTTAATTATAGCCTAATCATAATCCATTAAGATGACTTCTAAATTACACATGGCGAGATTGTCATTGTCGTCTTTGCGACAAACTCATTGAAAACACTTGTTACTAATTATTTTAAATATCTCCTTACTATTTTACTATTACACATTTATGGTAATTAATTTTACATGAATGACGTGACAAGCCCCTGTAATAATATGCAGATTAGAAACATTTGCGGATAAGAAAGCATTGCATTTCTAGGAAAACTCAGAAACTTCACCAGAACCAGCGAGTAGAACGCAACAGCAGCATACACAAATGAATTGTCATTACATTGCTGCTGAAACGGCATGGAATATAAACATAAGTGTTTTTCATTAAATGTAAAATAAGTGTAAACACTTGTTATAAAATAAGAAGTGGGGTATGTGAATATGGCAGCAGAAAAGTAACCAATAGCATGTAAACAGGAGTAAAAAGCTTGCTCTTGACATTTAAACATCATAATGCGATTAAGAGTCCTTGGTCTGATTATTAGAAATAATCGCATTATTGGTGTGCATATAAACGTAGTCAGTGATTCCTGTCTTTCTTTCACACTAAAAACTGGTATCAGTGTCAAATTGACCAAATTTCAGAAACATTTTTACTTTGCTAATATTTTGTTCTGAAGAAAGATAAACATGTATAGTGATGAAATCCAAAATATTAAACGCATTGTATTCATTTTTTACATAGTAATCGACTTTTTTGTAGAGCAATTTTCACCTAAGATTCAGAGCCAAGTTACAGTGACTTCAGAAAGATGGCAGTATGACAATGTTACTCTTACAAAGATTTGTAGTTTTATTAGTCAAATCTGTTGGCTTTAGCCATCTTTGTTGCATTATGTGCCAGTGATTACAAATCAAAAATGGGAAGCGGCACTTTAAATTTAGCTTCTTTTCTTTTAAAAAGGGAATGTCAGAAAACAAATAATATTAAAAAAAGAAATGTATCTTTCCTTTCGTCAAAACAACTGCATTGAACATACCATATGTTCTTTTTCTCTGCCTATAAATCAAGAAGTATTAAAGACATTGACACATGATTTTAGAATCTAGCTCTTAAACTTTTCTTTTGGTATCTTAATTTTCAAGGCCCTGCATCATTCAGTCTTAGAGACATGGGCATCCCAATGATGCTCCATTTTTAGAATATTATCCATTTCATCGCTTAAAAAAAATGTATCGATGTTGTATATTAAATCAATATATTGTTTTCCATGTAATCATTCTGAAGAAAATATTCTAGTCTGCAAGACTGATTAGTCATAAATATTGTTCAGAACTATACAATGTGTGTTTTATGGCATTCTTTAGTATTTTAGTTATTTTCTAGGAAATAAAAAAATGTATTTGACTATCTTTGATGTGTATAAATGCCTTTGAGAGCCGTTTCTGGGACAGTTCAGAAACGTGCTGCTGGTACAAACTTGACAACTCAAGCGGGCACCATCAGCTCCGATTCCTGTGTCTGAGTCTGCAGAGCGAACCGCAAGTGAACACCATTAATCCTTCCTCTGTACTACTCAATTTAACAAGCATAGACACGCCTTAACATCTCATGCCTCGTGTAATAGCTCAATCAGTGTTTCAAATGCGAAAAGACAAACAAAACTAGGTTAAGGGTTAGAGGTAGTGATATCGAACTGCTTTTAAAACAACAGGAGCCATTTTGGATTTTTACTCTTAATACATAATCACCTAACAGTATAAATGACGAAGCTCCATTTAATGTGATATTATAACGTATCTTGAACTTCTAGCGTTGTTACAGTACCTTGTATATTAATGATGTATCTATTGCTGATTGTTACTAATCAATGGCCCTTGGGTGTGTTATTTTTTTTTCTGAAGAAGGTCATACAATCGAAACATTTATAAATAAATTGGATACTCATTTTGCATATTTAATGTGTGGGAGTTGGTTTGTTTTTCAGTTTAGACCATTGTTGGTTTTTGTTTCCTACACACCTATTTACTGCTGTCAGGTGTGCGGAGAATCATTATTAACTGAAAATATAAAATTATTAAATTATTTGACAGTCAGGACAGCAGTTACTTACTGCATGTCTAGCTGGTCTTACAAAGTCTTTCTTCTTTTCTGTCTTCTTCCCAGCAATCTCTGGCCGCTGCATTGGTGAGCCCTCAGACTTTGAAGAGGCTGCAGAGAGAGAAAGACCACAAGATTTATTTCCAGGTAGATGGGTGGGACATGTTCAGATCACTTTTGTCAAAGCTGGTTAGGGTGCCACTGCTTGTTGAAAAACTCATAACAGAAATGCCTTATACAGGGGAAGAATCACTTTATGAGAGGCAATCAAATGTTTGGCACTCTAAATCTTTTAATATAAATCAACCAATATACATGCATAAATAAATAAATAAATAAAACTGTCAACTAGTTTTGGCAGGTCACGTTAGTCAAGCTGAAATTACCAGCTACCTGTTCCCCACATATGACATGACATCCATCACAGCACCCATGCATAAGACCCTTTAGTATTGCCAGCAGCTTTTGTGTTGCTCAATAGCTAATTACTCTCCTCCATCCCCAACTCCACCTATCGTCAGGATTTGGTCTCTCGATTTCCCCTTTGATTCAGACTAAATTCTAAAATGATTACATTCAATTATTGAAAACAAACAGTATCTGCAATACATTTATGTTGGTTCTGTTCTGTTTACACTAAGGGTGTTATCATTGCTTTTTATCATTGCATGGATGCACAGGGAGTTCCATTCAGAACTTCCAGAACAGAACCATACTGCCAATCCAAACTAACTGTCAATTACCTGTGATGATGGTGGTCCTGACAGAATTTGGTTAATTAAAATAAAAAGCATAGTGAGGGCACATTAGAAGTCAGGACCTCTAGTACTCAAAATTGAAATTAAATTAAATTTGGAATTGACATACAGCATCCCAGAACTGACAGTGGCAGACACAAGAATAAAGTTATGCAAATACATTTTATTAGATTTTTTTTCAATTTCTTAGCACATCAGAAAAACATGCAGAAAAACTTGATGTAACAGAAACCGTTCTCTGTTTTTCAGCACTTTAGTTACAGTTCCTCCTTTACGCTTAAGAAAGATTAAAGAAAACGTTTTGACTCCATAGTATAATGAGCACCCTGAAGAAAGCAGCCTGGTAAATGGAGCGCAGCTGGAGATAAACAAAACTAGAGGTATTTTGTTTAGCTTGGCGGAAAAGTACACTAGCCTACACGGCTAGATCTGAAAACAAACATAACCCCTGATATTTATTTAATACAGTGACTAAATTAATGAAAAATAAAGCATCGGCAGGTGTTGACTTTTCTCAAGATCACAGCAGTAATGACTTTATGAACTATTTTACTTCCAAAATGGTACTATCAGATATAAAAATGCCACTGTGCAGATCGCCCTCAGTTCGTAGCAGTGAATGAGAAGGTATCTTATCGATCACAAGTACAATATGGAGAACCTCAAGGTTTAGTACTAGGGCCGTTACTTTTCACGCTTTACATGTAACCCTTGGGAGATATCATCAAAAGACATGGTGTTAGCTTTCCATGTTATTCTGATGATACTTATACTTGACAGCTGCTCTGTCATTTCTTCTTCATCAGTTAGTAAGTGCTGGTGTGCTCTTTGTTAGCAATTCATTTAAATGAATTCAGTTGTACACTCATTATTTGCATTTTGAATTAAATGAGTGCACTCGATAATGTCTACTAAGGTTCTAAAGCACTTAAAATGGCTGTTCCCTCAAATGGTTTAAGGGTATAGGGGTGATTTCAGAACCAGTGAGTCTGAAAACCTTGATTACTTTGGTTCAGGTGTGTTTAATGAAGTTTGGATCTCAACACTGCAGGACAGTGACCCTCCAGGAACAGGTTTGGACACTCCTACACTAAAGTGTCAAATTAGCTTGTATGTCAGCATGTTATTTAAAAAAAAAAAAAAAAACAAAAAAAAAAAAACTACTCACAACGGACCCTGAACTTCTCAGCTGAGGTAGCCTGTGATCCAGTCTGAGAGCTGGAGTTACTGGAGCCAGAGGAACTCCCACTACCTGGTCTAGATGAGAGCTGTTCAACTCGCTCCCACAGAAGCCGTGGCTCCACGTTACTAAGGGGATGAGCGGTCAAAAGACAAAATTACTTAATTTTTTCTGAGAAACAAACTTCTACATGTACTGTCATAGGTGAATATTCTGCAAATAAATTATGTTAAAGATCATACATTCCAGCATTCCTTTGTCCAGCTTGGTTATTATGCAGCCCAGGTTGTAGGGGAGAATCTTGATGGGACAACACAGGTGATCTGGATGTTGTTCTTATTGGCACCTTGCAGGAAAGTAAGAAGAGGATCTTGTAAAAATGACATACATATTATATTACATTTGATTTTGAAGCAATTAGCACAAATGATTACTTGTATATCAAGAAGCATTAAGGGATCAAGAAAATTTAAAAGAACCAGTCTTGATGTTGATAAAAGTTTACACACCTAGTTGTTTCACCCCACACGGCACCTAACGTTCACAGAAATGTTTCTTTAATGCAGCATCATGCTATTGCAATATGCAACCTTAACAAAACTTGGTATACATAAACAAATTTACAGAATTCAAAATTAATATTTTTTTCACCTCTTACTTACTTACTTTAACTTATTTACTTTTATTTTTGGTTCTTGCCAATACAGAGTATCAATACCAATATGTTTATTGCATTTGTAAATTCTTTAAATATTGGGAAAACAAATTATGCATCATGTTAGTTGGTTAACTTCATTTATCAAATAGATACAGACAAAACTAAATATATTCAACATTTCTCATATTATCACAGTTTATTTCACTACAATTTAGAAAACGGGAATAAAATAACAAGAACCAAGTTAAACTGTGTCAGAACAAATTCAGCTTAATAATGTTTGTAATGGATTAAAACGTATTTGTACTGGTGCAAGATAACATGCAAGTAGTGCAACATAGCGCATTTCACACAGCCACCAGAAAGTTGTGTATGCCTAAAATGTAAAATAAATTATGTTCATAGCAAATGGCCCTATAAATGGTCTTATTTTTACAATTTAGTATTAATCCAAATTATCAGTGTGCTAAGTGAGGGAGCATTAAAGATCACCCAACAGAATAACTATTACTTGCTTGTTTTTGACATATTTGACCGAACTACAAACCTTCAATGATATCTGTAAAAAAAAAGGTACCAGACAAGCTTGTGCATCTGCACCACTGTGGTCCATCCACTTATTTGTTAGTGTTCTTTACTTATCATTTCGCTATGACGGCATTTCAGTGCCACAAACGAAAAAAATAAAAAATAAATAAATAAATCTAAAACTACTAGATTAAAGTAGTAATATTTTGAGAATAAAGTTGAAACTACGAGAATATCAAGTCAAAATACTACAAGATTAAAGTCGTAATACTGCGAAACTAAAGTCAAAATATTTCAAGAGTAAAGTTAAAATATGACAAGAATAAAATCAAAATACTACGAGATTAAAGTCAAAATATTACGAGAATAAAGTCAAAATATTACGAGAATAAAGTCAAAATATTACGAGAATAAAGTCGTCCTAGATTGGGAGCATTCCAAAGTCTCAGCTTTCAAAATCTGCCAGTTTTATAGAGAAAAATATAAACATATATATTACAGCCTGACATATAGCTGAAATCTCTCTCTGAAATGGCAGTGTAAGTCAATAATTTTCCCGATTATTATTATTATTATTATTTCCCGAACGTTTGGACAACACGGACGTTTTGCAGAACTAGTTTTCACAAACACAACGGTATACTTTAATGAACTGACTCACATAAATACAGAGATCTGATCAGTAAAGAGCTTGAACAACACATTATTGTAAGACACAATTTATGTTTGCCTTAAAATGTAGAGTATTTAAAAGGGTTAAATAAGTGTGTGAGCTGATGTTAAGATAAAAAGTTGTTCCTTTTCAGTCTTTTAATAAATATCATATTCTTGATATTAAGCGGTTTCTGCAAGTTCCAGTAAGATGAAGGGACCGCTTGGATGCAACAATATAAAAATATGCCTAAATTCCAGTGGCCTTCTCTCAATCCAGGTCATATGCAAGTGCACTATACTAAATATTACAACTTTAATTTCAAAGATTTAAATTCTTGAAACATTTCGAATTTACTCTCGTAACATTTCGACTATACTCTTGTAATAAAGAGCACTTTAGTTAAAATAAGGACAATTGTTGCCAGAACATTTATACAGATCATTATGTTTGTTTGGACTGGGAAACAGGGAAAAAAATCTGTATAATAGTAGAAATCTAAGTAGGGCACAAAAGGCCAACTAATTATGCTGTTACCAACTCTTTTGATGATGAACCGTAGATCTCTTGTAAACAAGAGTTTCAAGCTGAAATACGATGAAAATGGACATGAGCAGAAAGTCATAGTTTAAGGAATTTGTGGTCTCTCTAGATACTGAATATTTTTAAATGAAAGCATGATTTCAAGTTACACATACTCAAGCAATCTCTCTCACAATAATGAATTTAAACAAAAGTAATCTTACAGTGCTAGTTCCTCTGTATCAGATTTTGAATGAGCAGAAATTTGTAAGAAATACAGCGTCCCGAAGGTAAAAAAAACTGGTCACTCAGTTTGGTTCACTAGGCTACACAATCATGAGGAAGACTGCGAATCTGACAGCTGTCCAGAAGACAATCACAAGGAGGGTAAGCCACAAACATTCATTGCCATTCCAGAAGGCCAACAATTCACTTTTTTATTATTATTATTGGTCTTATGAAGTATTCTAATTTGTTGAAATAGTGAATTTGTGGGTTTTCTTAAATGTGAGTCTGTTTGAAAAGCCTGTTTGTCCAGTTTTAACGAACAATTTTTCTTACTTTTGGCTTTTTTAAGGAACTCGATTCTATAATTTTGTCCTGTGTTTGGAACTATAAGACACATCGCATATCTACAATTCATTTTTCAGAAGTCCAGGTCTGTGGGTGGTTTGGGTCTGCCAGTATTTAAACACTATTACTGGGCTGGCAACGTTAGAGCTTTAATGTTCTGGGAGAAGGGTGCACCGGGTAACCTGACCCCTGAGGTTCCTTTATGGGTGCAAATAGAGGCAGGTCTGGCTGGTAGATTTTTGTTAATGGTTTGCATCATTTAATCAGCTAAGTGAGAAGTTTGATTTGCCCCACTCACATTTTTTTTGTTACTTACAATTTAGACATTATGTGAAGGCCAAAATTTGTAATTTTGAATCCCTTCCCGAGAAACATGCGTTTTTTAAATCTTTTTTTGAATCCTCCTCACTCCGCGCATCTTATCTCTAAATTTGTTGGTTTATTTGAGAGTTGTGTCATAGCCCCTAACGTAAGATTTAAATTGGCCTGGGAAGATGAACCAGGAGCAGAGCTCTCTGATGAAACATGGAACAGGTGTTTGGCTGCAGTACGGTCATATTCAGTCAACAATAGACATCAGTTGATACAATTCAAGGTTATTCATTGTTTACATTATACCAAGACCAAATTGCATAAAATTTTCTCTACTGTTTCACCATTCTGTGAAACGTACAAGGTCACAGAGGATACAACTGCTCATGCTTTCTGGTTCTGCCCTTCACTGTTTGGATTTTGGTCAAGTATATTAAACTGGTACTCTAAGGCCTTTAACAGGCCTCTTCTACCTGACGTGGAACTTGCCATCTTCGGCTTTTCACAACATACATCTAGTCTTCCAAAAACTTTACAACAGGCCCTCACCTTGGATATGATTGTGGCCAAGAGACTCATATTAAAGAATTGGAAATAATCTTCACCTCCCTTTTTTCGATTTTGGATTCAGGGAATCCAATTGGGAATCCATTGATTTCTGTCATTCAAATAGAGAGACTCAGATTTTTGAGGACTAACCCTACTGAAAAGTTTTCCGCAGTTTGGGGATTGTTTCTCGGATACTTGGATACTACAAACTAGCTGACAAACCAATGTTTAATGTTAACTGTGTCGGTGAAATTGCATATTAGTTCAGCACTCCTACTGACTGACTATACTGTAGCTTTTTGCTCTAGCTATCGAACTTGCATTTATTACTGTAAGCAATACAATTTATGTATGCAAGATTGTGCATGTTTACTTTAATTTATTTTTAAAATTTATTATTATTTTATTTATTTAAATGTTATTCTTCGCCGTTTATATTTATTTTAATTAACTTATCTTTCTTCTTTCTTTGTGATTACATGTGAGGTCTGATACAGTGTTTGTTTGTTGTGTGTTGTATCTGGGAAAATCCTTAAAATAATAAATAAATAAATAAACAATACCTGTAATGGTTTTTCCCCCTTGCCAAAGCTCATTATTACTGCCATCTTAATTTGAGCCGGATTTAGGCCCAGAAAACATTGAACAAGAGGATCATGCAGAACCTTAGCATGCACGGATATTGGGAGACATATCATAGTGGTAATGTAATTGTTTTTTGGCTAAATCATTAGATAGGATAGGATGTCAACAACCAGTTAAAAATAACAGCATTTACTATGCATGTACAGATAAATGCAACATAATATGTATTGCTTTTTGTTTTGTTAATTCTACAATTATAACATGAATAGCAGTGACAATTCGACAGCATCACTTCTTGTGTCGTCTTTATGATGCTCTCAAAAGCATTCCTACCATGTACTTGCCCCTCCCTACCCCCCAACTACTCAAATGAAAAAAAAATATATATATTGTAATGGTCTACTTTGTGACCTCACAAAACCCAAACAAGCCAATTGTTGTAGTTAAAAAAAAAAATAATTTTTTTGGAGAGATTTGGAGAGATTTGTAACTTTGTAGATCTTTTAACATACACACTGACTAAGATTAAAAAAGTGAGAAAGCATAATTGCACACCTCTAAAACTTTAAAGATTTAAAAAACATTTTTTTAAATCAGTGTCCTTTAAAGAAAGACATGCAAAATGCAGAGCAGGTGGGCAGGACTGAAATTGAGAATCACTGGCCTATATGATTTTAGAGTTATTGGGTTAAATGTATTTCACATAGTGCCAGACAGATGTCTCTAAAAATAAATCTATGGTACTATTTCTTACCCTTGGGGGAACCTCTTCATCAAGAGTGTGCTCAGGGGCCTCATGGCCTCTGGACTGAGGAGGTTGTGGGTGGTCAGGGTATGACGGGTGCACTGGGTAATTCTGGTGAGAGGTGTCTTGAGGGCGAAGGTGAAGATGTGCAAAACTAGGAACAGAATCACTGAAGGACTGGGAGCGAGACACATGGGGTGCAGAGGAGTTGCTCTTTAGAGCAGCTAAGTGAGACCACTGGACCTTTAAGGGAGGGGGGAAAAAACAATGTGTAAGAGTGACATGGAGGACAGACACACTGAGCAGTCAACGAGTTAGCAACTGTGAAATATGAGAGAGAATTAATACACAGATGACGAGAATAATGTTATCCAGAACCTTTTAAGAGTTCAGTTTCATTCACATGATGTCTGTCACATGTTTATCATGCGTCTTAGGTGACACAGTAAGAACAGGGGTGGGAGAAAAATATATTTTTGATAAAATTGTGATTCTGATGTTTTTTGAGTTTATAGTTTCTGTGAAATGGCAATTGTGTGCACTAGAGACAGCTGTATTCTTCTTGCAGCCAATTAGACACTGTAGTGTCGAGACCAATTAGGCACACAATTGTTTTTAATTTTGTATATTTTTACATTTTTTATTTTAATCGAATAATTAAACAGATCTCTCACCAGGTGATAAAACCAGATGCTGAGGTAAACTAACACCCAGAAGCTAAACAGAGGTCAGTTGTATAAAAACAACCACCATGTTGTTCAAGCAAGCATAAGGCAAGGGGTAATCGGTTACACATTTTTGATTAAAAATTGCATATACCGTATTAAAAAAAAAGAAAAGAAAAGAAAAAAAAAAATCAATCACAGAATCTAACTGCCTCCAGAATCAGAATTGGCTCAGATTGTAAGGTGTCTAAAGATTCTCACACCTAGCTATTACGACTCGTTTACACCTAAGAAGAAGCTACATGAACACTGAGCCTTCTGTCATCACCTGAAGCTACGAAATTGGCATTTCAAACCTGTGTAAACCACAGATTTGATTGGTAAATAGTTACATTCTCACCTGAAACTACATTTCATGAAACAATAACGTAATATTTTGAAATTTAATGGGTTTTTTTGGGGACCAGAAAAATGTATACTGAGAAACGACTATTGTCTGTATGAAAACATAAAAATATAATATATTTTATAAAAAAAATTGTGAGCCAATGTAAATAAAACTCATGGACAGCAGAGTGAAACAGGTAAAGTGGATCTTGTTGTATTACACAAAAGTGATGATTCTAGTCAGACAATTAAAGTCCTGCAGAGTTTAGCTCCATACCAAACGTGGTATGGTACGGCTTGCTATTTTGCTACCATTCACAACTTTTTACAATGGAAAGGGACATAATCGTGTACCATACTGTACCAAAATGTACCGCTCAGTGAAAACAAGCAATTACCCTTTTACATATTAACAACATGTATATCTGTTAGACAGAGAAATAGAAAAACAGGAGCAAGTTCTCTCATGTTACTTGTGGTTCCATTGGCCTGTGCATGCCTGAAGACTCAGTGGAGGGGTGTTCATTGGTGTACAACTCAGATCCTTGCAGCAAAGGTTTGGTTGAAGCAGCATGAGGGATTCCCTGAAGATTCTTACAATACCTCTCATCAGCCTGAGAGATGGACAAACAGGGTGATAAAATATAAGGTATAAAGGCAACTGTCAGGATATGCTCATAACACAGGTCATGTAATTTTTTTGTAGCATTTTTTGTTTGCTTAAAATAAACCATTTAGTCATTTTTGCAGAGGCTTTTATCCAGAATTGTAGAAGTAAGCAGAACAACAAGATTTACAAAGTGCTGTGACAAGTCTCAGTTAGTGTAGCACAGTGCACATAGCAAGGAATTTTATTAGTACATGTGCATTATGCATAGGTGTGTTCAGGTCTCATAACCCTACGGAGGATATGCCATTTAAAAAAATGGATGTGTGGAACGTATGAGTGTCTTTGGGGCAGGACTCATTAAACATGATGTCTGGTGCAAATTGGACCTTGAATAAAACTACAATACAATTGTACAATAGCACAAAATAAAGTTCAAGAAATATCAAAGTAATTGACTGCCTATGAGGTTTATGGTATAGCTCAAAGAAAACTTTTACAGGTGTTATGAATTTCATCAATTGTTGTGAAGAGTGTAAGAATATCCCACCTGTAAGTTGTTATGGATAAAAGCGTTTGCTAAATGAATAAATTTAAATGTAGAATATATCTGTTGCTATCGACACTATCGTGGTGCCAGCTAGTGGAGTTATGAAAATGAAATACACATGCATTCATACTGAAATTTCTAATCTAAACCAAAAAAATAAAAAATAAAAATAATCACACAAACTTATTTGAGACTCTCCCTATTTAAATTTTTTTGGTAATTGATTAAATTCCTCACCATGGTAAGACAATTAAAAATTGTATCATATCAGTGTATTAGTATAATGTTGGTAAATTTGGTGCAATTTGCGTGAAAAGCATTTTTACAGAGTCACACTCGTCCGTGTGTAAAGTAAACTTTAACGAATTTCCACTGCTCAGGGAGTAGGAAGCAATGAATACAGTGCAGTAACTATGTAAGTTGGAACAGTTCATGCATAGAGCTCACTTTTGACAAGCTGATTATTGGAATCAGACGAGTTAACTAAGAGAGACATGCAAAATATGCAGAGGGTGGGTATGTGAGGACTGGGATTGAGAACCGCTGCTCTAGCCTATATTACAGCCTCCTAATTCCAACAGTTGACAACGCGGAACAGTACCTGAACTAAATATGGCCACGGTGTGCACAAGTTTATTGAAAACAATGGCTTTGTGATCTTATCCACGTGTCAAGTCTGCAACATTGGGGAAACTTCTCTAAAATTGTAGCTTGACCAGCTACAAGCTACTCGTAATTAAAGTAGTTAAGCTATATTCAAACTACCATTTTAAAAATGTAGCTAGCTACACTACACACACTATAAGTCCTTTACACAATCTGACATGTGCTTAAAATTAAACTGGAAATTAGGTGCTGGGCACCCGGTCAGAGTAGAATTGGGGTTTTTTTCAAGGTTTTTTCCCCCCATTCTCTCATGGATGGGGTTTTCGTTCCTTGCCGCTGTCGCCTCTGGCTTGCTTAGTTGGGGACACCTGATTTCTAGTGATTATCGTCGTCTTGACTACAGAGACAGTCTCTGCATTTGATAAATAAATAGTTTAATCTCATCATTATACATTAACATCTCTCTGTTCTCCTATTTGGTAATGTCCAGTGCTTTGCTACAATCTGTATTGTTAAAAGCGCTATAAAAATAAAAAGTGATTGATTGATTAACAAGTTACTATCGAGAAGTAGCTAGCCATAAGTAAACTACTTCCATATTATATATATTCCATATATATATTTATTGTTTCCCCCCCCCATTTTTTTAACATTACAAATAACAATCATTACATCCGAGAGTTGGGTGAATTCAGGTTGATTGGGACAATTTTTTCCAATGACAAAAAGTGTCCACTTACTGATACCATAGTTGCACGTTTTTTTATTTAAACCTCCTTATCTGTAAATTTAAAGTTAATACTTAATTGAGATTAAAATCTGAGTTTAAAGTTTTGGAGCAACAGGATTTAATCTTAAATATAAAATAAATCCAGGATCAAAATTATGGTTTACATGTAAACCTGCTTATTTTTAAACAAGGTTTAACATTTTGTTTCAACAGAACTATTAAAAAAACCTTGATTTAATTTTAATCTTTGTTGGTGCAACCCACCCTACCTGTTAGCTATCTGAGAAGCTATACTATTTAAAAATTAGCTACTGTCATGCTACTGAAAAATTTAGTTACATTAATAACACTGCATGTCTGGTGTGTGACACCTTAATGCACAGCTATGTGCATTTAATGCATGTGTATGTTAAATTAATGTGTAAATTAATGTACATTTTACACGAAACACAACAAAAACATAAAATACCGTCTATATCCTGAAGGACTGAAACAATGGCACAACTGAAAAAAGGTTTTAAATACCAGTAGTTTTGCCTGCTCCTGCAGCAGCTGTTGCTGAAGGATTTCAAGATGTCTTTGCTCCTCCTCAAGCTGCCGGTGGATGATCTCCTGTAAAACAAAGTCGAACAAAAGCATTTTTAGCTTCCACGTCATTATAAATGTGAGATGCTTAAAGATACTAAAGTTACCTGTTCAAGGTCAATTCTTCTCTTTTCCTCATCAACTCTCTTGCGCTCTTCTTCCTCTTTACACCTAAGTTCCATTTCCTCCTTCAGTCTTTTGTCCTCCTGCTCTTTGCGTCTTTGATCCCGCTCTTGCTGCCGTCTCATCTCACGCTCCCGTCGTTGTTGCTGTTAAAGTTAAGAGACTTGATCTTTGATCTTAACTTTTTGCTCCAATACAAATGTTGACTATAATATTTGAAATTGCCTACTTGATCTATGGATCAAATCCCACTAAAAATGTCCTATACATGTAATGTGTGTAGTGGTTAGAACATACCAGGGCCCAGTTTATAATACACATTTGTATTCTTAGTGACAGCGATGCATCTTTATCTCGGCTCTTAATGGACAAACTAATGTATGTATGACAGTTCAAACTTTTTCATCATGTTCAAACTTAATGTGTTCGTAACATCGCTAAAGATATTCTGGCTGTGGTTTGGAAAGTTAGAAAGCTACTTTTACTAGTACATTCTCCAAACATTTGTGACACTCTCCTAACTTTGTGACTGGACTATGCAAATTAAGTTCCACAAGAGGAAAGAAGGGTGGGCCACACCATGTCCTCCTGCTCTGATGGAAAATTGCGATATCTTCCTCAATGGAAAGGGATAAAGGTACCATCCCAAAAGAGTTCAGTTCTAGAATATGGTTCATATGAACTCTGGTACAGTTCGCTGCCGATGAATGCAATTGTACCAAATCACAGAAGTGTACCGCTTTTAATTATATATAATACATAAAAGTGCATAGGGCAATGTTATGCATTTTACTATTTTCTTCTGCACCATCGTTACTGAGTGCAGGGTAAACAGCTGCTGGCTTGATGATTCAAACAAACCACAGTTCTGACCCAAATAAAATAATATGAACTTCAAGGGGATTTTTTTTTTTGCAATTCTTTAATAGATAAGATTAACTGGATAAAAGCATGGCTCTAGCCTTATAAATTGTGCAAATTCTAACACAAAAATATAAACAAAACAATTTATATATATATATATATATATATATATATGTAAATAAATATTTCTTTTATATATTTATTTTCTTTTATTTATTCATGACATGTTTGTCTGTTGCACAATAAGATTTTTACCATATTTGTTCCAGAGTAGCAACAGCTTATCTTTCCAGATAATGTAGCTCTCACATATTGCCACCCAACATAATAAATTGCACTTATGCACTTTATTCCTTTTCCATTCACGGTATTCACTTATAAGTAGGGTTGGGTATCGTTTAGGGTTTTTTTTCGATACCAGTGCCAAATCAATACTTTTAAAACGGTTCCGGTGCCTAAACGGTACCTGAATCGATACTTATAAAATAAAAATGGTAACACTTTATAGTAACTGCACACTATGAATATTAGTTAAGCATTAAACAGTCAGTGCATCCTTTATAAAGCATTGTTCCAACAATAACCATAAGTAAGCAGTTTATAAATACAGCTGTAAATGCGCGAAATCCGCGTTTTGATACAGTTCGGTACATACCGCTTACTTAGGTACCGGTGTTATAATATAAGTTTTGATTACTCTAGTCTATATTTTGTTAATACAATTTATTTTATTAATAATTACACTTGTCCCTTTATTGTGTTGATAATACAGAAAGAGGTGCTACAAGTTGACTTGCATAATGATTACTATAGATTTAAACTTAAGCATTTATTAAACCAACATTAGCCAATAAAGACATTAACAGGAATTAATAGGCAGCACGTTTAACATTTCACACAATTCATAAAGGTACTGTACAATTCCATTTTCTCCAAAATCACATACACACAGACACATTCATGCAGAACCAACATAACATCAATAAACAATATTTATATTAAAGCCTAACCTCCTCAAGTCGTCTTCTTTGCTCCTTCTGCTGTTCAATGCGTTTCTGTCTCTCCGCCAACAATTGCCTCTTATATTCCTCCTGTTCTCGGAGTTGTTGTTCCTGAAGTAGCTGCTGTCTCCTCAGTGCTTCTGATCGCTCCTTATTCTCTTGCTGCAGACGAATGAAGTCACGTCGCAGAGTAGATTCACCAGGTACGTTCACTATAGAACTGAGAGGACACATCAGTAAGACTTGAGACAAACCACCAAAGAATACACCCAGCAACAAGTTTAATAAGTTTTGTGATACCTGGGTTCTCCTTCCTGTTCTTGTGCCTCTTCTTCCTCTTCTTCACTTCCACTGTACTCATATTCTGTCTCATCTTAAAGGAGAAAGATCATGCAAAATCTTTCAATTTAGCTTTACAATATGAAATAAAAAAAACATTACAAATTCAGATAGCAGAATTACACAGCTAGTTGAAACCCTTTATATGTATTCGTTTTTTTATTATATGCAGTGGTATTGGTACTGTCTTTGCTTTACAATTAATGCTAATGAGCAAAGTTGACTTGGTTTCATCCACAGATGCATGTTTTACTGTGTTCCTCATCTGTTCATTGCAAGTCTGGGGTTCTATGCATTGTATTGTCACAGGGAAAGGAATTTGGATACAGGTACCAAATAAAACCTGCTACATGACAGCAAATGAACATCTGGGCTTTAATTAACCCTAAAATGTAAAAATAAATGACCAAAGTAGAGTAAAACAAAAAGTTAAACGCTTATTGTGATTATTGAATGTCAGACACTACAAATTATGTTTAGTGTAGTTTTGTTAATCATATCATATTTGGTGATTTAATTTGATTAATTTAGGTTCATCAAATAAAGCTTAAAAAAAAAATTAAAAATTAGTCCAGCACTAGCATCCACACGGTTGACATCTTCACCTGTTGAATGGCATAAGACAAACCACTTGATAGGAAAACTGAAACATTAATGAAACATCAGTGTCAGGGCACACTCTTTCACAGCACTATAACCAGTTATTATTTAGAAAACAAATCCTGATAAAAATTACTGTATTAAAGTGTCTAACCTCTCTCTCCTCTCTTTTTACGAGTGCGGTCAATATGGTCTTTGAGCTGGATGCGAACATGTCTCTCGTTAGGTTGGTCTCTAATGAAAGGATGTTTCAACAGTTGCTCTGTAGAGGGTCGATGGTTATAATTCTTTACCAGACAGGTTTCAATAAAGCTGAAGAACTTCTTGGACCTTTGAAAAATGGGAACAGAAGCTTAGAGAGAAAAGCAAACTTGGGTTTTTAATTAAAATATGCTGTCCGTGTAGTAGGTGGCATTCTTTTTTTTTTTTTTACAGAAAACCGTAAAAAAGGTCTGTGGTGTAAATAGGCACAAAAACATCAATTAGACTGTGTGCAGGGAGAGAAAAACGCAAAATCTGCAGTTTCAATAAAATCTTTCAAAAGTCCACTGGACATAGCATTTTACAACATCCAGGCAGAATTTTCTTGATATCTAGGGATTGCTGAGTGGAAGTAACAATACACATTACACATTTACTTACACTACTGACATTGGAAAAAAACAAAGCTGATTGAAGATCCTTTAATTTGACAGTAGCCTTGGCATGGTTGCTGCAGAAAATGTGTTTTTATCCAGAGTTTGAATTTGTTATGGCCTGGTGAGTATGGAGTTAGATTTATGCCAAAACTATTTGAATTATGCACATTTGAATTATTTACAAGTGCTATTTAACAAAACTGAATATTATATGGGATTTAATATAGCTTTGCATTTGATTTAAATTATTTTACTTGAATATTAAACATTTGAAAATTAACACAACTGATTTTAAGGCAGAGTTTAATATACCTGTATTTTTCAAACAAGGAATGTTTGTTCTGAATTCTAAGACTGCCCAGTTTTAAAAAATTGGGAATATCAAATTTAATTTTCTAAAATTCAAAATGCAGAAATTCAGATCGTACAGAAAGTAGGTCAGAGGTCATCCACAGGGAAGAACAGATGATCTCCGAAAAATCAAACAAAGCATTTACTTAGTTTTACATATCACCCCTAACAGTGGCCTAACTACAGACAGTGCAGGCAGTGCCCATGTGACAAAGTTATTATATTCTTTTATATATAGAAATATTTATAATATCATTCCTGCGAGTAGTTTCACAACAGTGAATAAATCTATTAGAATTTTTGTTAAGCATTTCAGAGTCTGCGGGTTCTAATCCTCCCCCCGCATAGTTTTTTTTTTTTTTTTTGTAAAACCAAAGCGGCGTTCACTAAAGTTATTGTATATCAAGAGCAAGGACATGTTTGTGTGCAATTTGTTTCGTGTTTTACCAGAACGAAGCGCTTGATCGTCTGTGAAGACGTGCACTGAGCGCCAGCGCCAATAGAGAACCGATAACATCACGAGCGCTCAACATAACACATCCCAGCGATAGATCACCTGTTATTTAAAACAGACCAACAAATTTTTTATGGTATGGAAATGTTTCTTTCTTTCAAGTACCTCCGACCGCATGTGCCGCGAGATGGTCGTGCTCTCTTGCCTCTCTGAGAGGATTGCGGTCGCTGTGAATTGTGTGTGTGCGT